>JAKCPI010017943.1:0-15670 GCA_023213315.1 Euborellia annulipes | reverse complement strand
TATTTTTCTCTACAATCTTATAAATCCAGCATTTTTATTTATTATGGATTATTATGTCTTTTTATTTGAAGAGTTATTTATTCGAAATTAACGAAATAGATGTCACAAGTGATCTCTAATATAAATTGATGTTGCGAAATGAATAACAAATGGATGAAAGTGACAATGCCAGGGCAAATTTGCCAATCACGATGACCATAAATAAATAAATAAATAAAGGCAGAAATCGTGAGAAATCACAATTCCAAAACAATAACAATTACAAAACATTATAGTGGATAATAAACTATGTAAAACTATCAAAATTAAAAAGAAAAATAACTAAATTTTTTTTTCTCAAAAAGCATCTATTGTTAAAGTTCACACGCGTTTTCGATTAATTGCTCCAGATTAGACGGCGATTTAGAAATTAGTAATTTTTTACTTTCTCTTAGCTCTATATATGTTAATATATAGAGAGAGAAAGTATTGGATTCATGTCAAAAATTCGATGTCGAGATTTTGATGGATATACACGTTTTGAGGTCCCACAAAAAAGTGGTTTTGGAGACATGGTCTGTCTGTGTTCAATTTTAAGCATGAAGGAATTGAGCTATTACGCTGAAATTTTATAGTTAAGTTAGACACCTCTCTGGAGCGTGGAAATAAGCTTTTAAACAAAATTGACCAAAGAGTACTAGTACTTTACTGATGTACTTTTTCAGTTTTTTTCGATTTTCTCATAATTCGCTCCACCAATTTGGTTTAAAATTCAAAAATCAATTATTTTTTAGATGCTCTTTAAAATGTATAATCTCATTTTGTCATTGAAATCTTCTGAAGATCACTTTACTCTTGTACTTAATAGAAAAATAGGAGGAAATGGTGCCATGGTAACAAAATATAAATATGTTCCCATACTTATAGATTTTACATCTTGAAATTCGAATGTACTCTACTGTCGGAAACAATATATGTCGACACAAAAAATCTGGTATGACAAGCACAGAACACAACTTTCGATTACCAAAGGTAAGAGTAAGTTGTGTGCTGTGCGACCACTCACACCAGTTTTTTTTTTTTAATACGCCATGCTCATAAATGAATGTTTCGGGTCGATACTCTATGAAAACTGCCCTTATAATACTGATATCTAATAAAATACATTTTTACTTTCTCTTACCTATGTATATATGTAATATATATATAGAGAGAAAGTATTGGATTCATGTCAAAAATTCGATGTCGAGATTTTGATGGATCTTCACGTTTTGAGGTCCCCTGAATCCAAAAAAGTGGTTTTCGCGACATGGTCTGTCTGTCTGTGGTCTGTCTGTGTGTCTGTGAACAAAATATCTCAAGAACGAAAAGAGCTAGGAGGTTGAAATTTTATATTTAAGTTAGGCACCCCCATGGGACGTGACACGAAGCTTTTGAACAAAATCGACCAAAGAGTACTAGTACTTTATTGATGCAATTTTTCAGTTTTTTTCGATTTTCTCAAAATTTGCTCCAACGATTTTTTTTAAAATTCAAAAATCAATTATTTTTTAGATTCTCTATAAAATGTATATTCTCATTTTGTGATTGAAATCTTCTGAAGACCACTTTACTCTTGTACTCCATAGAAAAGATAGGAGAAATGGTTGCCATGGTATCAAAATATAAATATTTTCCCATACTTTTTTTTTTTTTTTTAAAAAAATTTTTTCTCTTCCTCCACTCCACACATTCCACATTTTTCCAACACCATTTAAGACTTTGACGATAACCTTGTAATATATATTATCTATTAGGGGTTCAGCATTATTTAACCATCTGTACCCAAATCAAATATCATCACCTGGGTCAACCCCACGTTTGGTATAGGAAGCCTAAACTACCCAACTCGGGGGCTCCCATCTTATAAATTTTACATCTTGTTCCCCCGTCGGAAACTAAATATATGTCGACACAAAAAATCTGGTGTGACAAGCACAGTACACAACTTTCGATTACCGAAGGTAAGAGAAAGTTGTGTGCTGTGCGCCAGTCACACCAGATTTTTTTTTAATAAATTGTTATTTGAAAATTTGACTAATTTGAGAAAAAAGTATGTTAATTAAATTTTCAACACACATTTTTAATTAGTCACTCTATGTCATATTTTGTTTATTTATTTAATTTATTAAAAAGAAAAAAAAACTAGTTTTATTTCAAATATTTTAATTTACCTGATGTGGGCTCTCTTGAATGAATAGTCGAGTGGTGGGGTTAGAATTTCACACAATTAAATTCCCTCCTCTGGTTTTACGCTTTTAAAAATTTTAATTAGTAATTCTTGAAAATAAGTCACGCGTGACCAATGCTCATGAACTTGGTTGGATTTTATAAGAAAAAAGTAATTTCTTTTTTTTTTCTTTGTAAAACAATAAAATTTCGAGATTTTGATAATTTAAGCACTGATTGAGCTGGAACTTTGAATTTTCTTAAAATATTGAAGACAATATGAAAATTAGAGCATCGCAAAAAACTTTTGTAAAAAATGTATTGAGCTAGTGATATATTAATTCATGCTTAATAATTTAAAATTTTTTTTTAGTTAAAATTTACAAATAGAGCACTCGGTTATCTGTTTCAAGATATTTATTAATTAAAACACTTAATAGTTATATTTCGACACATGAGTGTCGAATCACATATTAAATGTTAATTAATAAATTTAATTGAAACAAATAACTGAGTGTTTTAGTTATTTCATCAAAAGCCTACGGTCGAAACTTTAAATATTGTTATTATTTAATTTAGGGAAATTTTTATTTTAGAAATCTATCAAAAAAAAAAAAAATTTTTTTAAATCAGTTCTATTTAAATTATACTCTTTGATAATAATTTCACTTTCAATGTTGATGATGATGATGATGATGATGAAGTTAATTGCTGGACTACATTATGACTTTAAACAGGTTGGCTTACAAAAAAAATTAGTTTCCGGATTTTCATTCACTCTCTAATTAAAAATGAATAATATTATTCTAAAAAACAAAAAAAAAAACAAAAAAAAAAACGTTATTTAGTCGAAGTCAATTGGTGTGCTTTGACATTTTGTCCAAGAGCAAAACGTTTTGCTCGATAACGTTTTGCTCAATTGGTGTGCGTCTAGCCTTACATTTTACTTATTCAGTGAAAATTATCATTATCCGGGCCTAAACAATTTGGAAGGACTGTTGATGGGATAATAAAGTTTTCCCGAAACAACTCATTAATTTGTGAAAATCGTAAGCTTTATATTTTTTGGCTGCTCCTGATCCTTTTTCTGTTTTATTTAAATTAATTAGGCAATAGCATAAAACAATAAATCCATAGCATTCTTGCACCAATCTTTGATTTAAAATTTCATCACATTCATGTGAGTGGCGTTTCTTTTGCTATTTTCAAAATCATGGAAAAAAACATTTTCATATTTTGAAAAAATATTGCTTTTTTATGAAAGAAAAACGCTAAATTTTCAGCCGCATTGCGCTCTTCCATATGCAATATCCTATCTAATTATAAACATTCTTTTAATTATAAAACTTTTAAAAACGATCAAGACAGAGTGTTTTATAAAAAAAAGTTTGTGTCAAAAATCTGAAATAGTTATAGCCAAGTCAGACAAGGGAAATGTTACTGTCGTTTTGAACTATATCAATCACTAAATCAATCAAATGAATGAAGTTTTTAACGACCCTGATAGTTATGATGTGTTAAAATCAGATCCGACGAACAAAATTAATAGACACCTTAGAAAACTCCTGCTAAATATTGCTTTTTATAGGGAAAAAATACTGTAGGACGAGGAGGAGCAAAACCCGGAAAGTTCAAGCCATCCCTGTATTTAAACAGTATTTTTCCTCTTTAAAATAACAATCTTTTATAACTCATGAATTTGAGGTTTGTCCATTGTTTTGAAAATAATAAAAAATATCGAAGAGCCCACACGTATTATATGATTTATATGGACAGTGACCTTCATTAAGCAACTCACTTGGTCTAACACCGTCTTTTATTTTAAAATATAAATTTTCTTTTCACAATTGTTTTACTATTTTATTTTAAATTTTTAAAATCGGAAAATATAGGATGATTTAAAAGTCTATAAAACTTTCTCCCTATTGGGAAAAAGATTAAAATTTTCTCTCTTTCGGGAAATTAGGTTGCGATTTTTTTTTTTTTTCAATTTGATACTTTATAAATTGATTTCTATCTTTAAAATATTAATGATTAGTGTAAAAAAAATAAACAAACAAAATACAAAAGCTAATTAACACTAGAAGTATTATTATAGATGAAATTGTGTTGAAAAATTCCCATAACATCAATGATTCATCAATCATCATCATTAAGTTTTTTAAATTTATTTATTCTTTGGATTATCTAATTCAGGTTTCTGGGTCATTCGTATCCATATTCAAAACATCTTATCTATTACCAAGTATGAATGAAAAAATTAATTTAATTATTATTAATGTAATTCATCAACCATGAATTTGTAATAATTCCGTTAAGATATATCTTCTTATTTGATAGCATGGACTATCCAAACATTATTAAACAAATTTTTTTCATCATTATTTAACCACTAATAGAATTTTGTTTTGGTAATAGTGTCGATTCAATTTCGATACGGTTTGATTTTATTTGATTCGGTTACACTTCAGTTCGCTTTGGTCAATCGTAATGTATTTAATATCTGATTGATCTTTATAGCACAATTAGTTTATTTTCTTAACCGTGTTTGTGTTAACGCACAATTCTGAAAAAATTGCTTCAGATATGTGTTATATAATTAAATTAACAAATCTGGTGTAAATTACGCTTAGCGGATTTTGTATCGAGATATACAGTATTTAGTTGACCATAGCACCTTATTCCAAACTTAAAAATATTCTATTTTATTTTCAGAAATGGAGAGGGATTTTTCCCCTGTTTCACTTGATTCGACCACTGTCCGAAGTGAACGACAAAATGAATCCGAAGTTTTACTCCAAGTCAAAGAGAAACCAATGAGTGAACCAGGATCTCCAGAAAGTTCCACTAGTCATTTTTTACCAACAAAAGCGTCTGTCAGAGCTGCACTTGGATTTCCCATCGAAAATACCAAGGTAAATTCATCCCAGTCCAAGTTGAGATGTAGTTTTATAATTTAATAGTCCAAGTGCTGGTAGATCTATTTGACTAATATTCAGTAGAGACGGGGTAAAAAAAATAGTCAATATATTAATCGAATTTCAGAGGCAAAAGATCTCACTCTCCCTTATCTTGTTGATCAGTGTTTTTCAATCTTTTTGATTAGGCGACCCCTTTAGAGGTTGAAAAATTCTGGCGACCCTCTTGGTCCATAGACAGACAAAAATGTAGCAACTCAAAATTTTAATTAATTTCAAAGTTCATAGCATTTTTCTACTCTAATTTGATAATAGGCACCCCCATGGGACGTGACACGAAGCTTTTTATCAAAATCAGCCAAAGAGTACTAGTACTTTACTGATGTATTTTTTCAATTTTTTTCGATTTTCTCAAAATTCGCTCCAACGATTTTGATTAAAATTCAAAAATCAACTATTTTTTACATTCTATTTAAAATGTATATTCTCATTTTGGCATTGAAATCTTCTGAAGACCACTTTACTCTTGTACAGTGAAGGACAATATTAAGTCCCACCCATGCGTTTTCTACTTGTGATTATTTCATTGTTTTTAAAAAGATATTATATATTTTTTAATGGGAACTTTCATGGCTCAAACCTAGAAAATTTTCATTTTCTTTTATAAAGACAATGAAATAATCACAAGTAGAAAACCCATGGGTGGGACTTAATATTGTCCTTCACTGTACTTCATAGGAAGAATATGAAAAATGGTTGCCATGGTAACAAAATATAAATATTTTAACTTACTAATAAATTTTATATCTTGAATTCTAATATTTCGGCGGAAACTAAATATATGTCGACACGAAAAATCTGGTGTGACACAACTTTCGATTACCAATGGTGCGACAGTCACACCAGATTTTTTTAAACAAAATATCAGTGACAAACATGCCAATAATTTGTTAATTATATAAACTAAATTTTAATAAAGTTTATAAAGAACTAGCCGCAACGCCTTCGCCTTCGGCGGGCTTTCCGCCTAGCCAGGGGGCTGCGCCCCTGGACCCCTTGCTCGCCTTCGGCGAGCAAGTTTATTCCCAATTTGGGATATTTCTTGTTGCAATGCAAGTGTTAAGATGTTAAGGAAGGATCTTATATTCAAGCGAGGCGAGGGTACCGATTGGGAACAGCACAAAAGGGTCTGTTTATGACTGTTTAAAGGGTCAGTCACCTGCGTCCTCTCTTCGTTTTTCAACTGCTGCGTAGCCCCCACCCCCAGTCCATAGTCAGGTAGGAAGCTGGTTCTCAGAGCATAAAGGACGCTCTCTAATTTCCTAGCCAACTTGTTGATTTTGTGTTCCCATATTGAAGAAATTTGATTATAATTAATTTTCCAAAACATTTAAGAGATTCAAATTATTACTACGTTACTCCCAGAGCCATATACTATATGTATACTTAATTTCAAATGGATTCATTGAAAATTGTGGATTTCTATAGAACATATACATACATATTTACATACATACATACATTTTTCCCATTTCATTTTTATATATATAGATTATCATGGGATGATTCCTACGTTTTCTATTCATAAAATGACCAATTTACTAATGGATTTTCGATTAGCTGCCCCAGAGCTGGCCATGCATGTTCATTTATTAATTTCTCTAGAGATTGAGCAGCAATTAATCGAAAAAATTCATAAATGACACGAACAAAAAAAAAATTTTTTTCTACTATTTATTATCTAATCAGAGTAGGTTAGGATTAAAATTTTGTCTGTTCAAACATTTTGTAAATTAAAGTATACAAATAAAACACTCGGTCCACTGTTTCAAGACATTTATTAATTATAAATTAACACGCATTTCGACACTCTTGTGAAATTTGAAGTGGAATTTGTATAATTAATAAGTATTTTAAAACGAAAGGAAGAAATATAAATATTAGTATTCTTGTCTTTACAATATTAATAAAGTATTTTAACTTTAAATATCTTAATAATATAGTGAATGTGGGAATGTTGTTAAGAGGGGAGCTATAAACAATGGAGAATCACGCATTCTAGTGACAACATAAACGTGCTCGTCCATCAAAATCTCAAAATTATGATGATCACAAAACCTCTTCTACTAATATGTTGCCTGAGCTCAAACAAATCATAAATGAATTGTGATTTCCTATATTAGGTGAAAATCGACGTTTAGAATATATGCCACCCAATTAATTTTACTTTCTCTTACCTACTGTATATGGGTAATATATAAGCTTAGTGAGAAAGTCGCGAATCATGTCAAAAAAATTGATGTCGGGATTTTAATGGAAATACATGTTTTGAGGTCCCCTGAGGCCAAAAAAAGTGGTTCCGCAACCTGATCTGTCCGTCTGCCTGTGTGTGAAAATTTAAGGCATGAAGGAATTGAGCTACGAGTTTGAAATTTTATATTTAAGTTAAAATAGTGCATTTGAACAAAATCGGTCAAAATTACTAGTACTTTTACTGAAGTCTTTATCAGTTTTTTTTTTTTTTTTCGAATTTCTCAAAATTTGGTCGAACGTTTTTGATTAAAATTCATAAATCAACTATTTTTTTTAGATATTCTTTAAAAAAGTTTATTAATAAGCTTTTTTTCCTCAAACGAGTTTTAAGTAGGGCTGCGCAAAATAATCAATTAATCGATTATTCACCGATTATTTCCTTAAAGAATAATCGATTATTAAAAAAATAATAATCGATCGATTATTTTGATTATTTTCGGGAAATATGCATATGAAAAGGATGGGATCTAGTTACGCCCATGCTAAAGTGCTATGGGAAACTACGAAACTCGTAAATATATCTCGGCACAAAAAAGCCGCTGTGCGTTAAGTCACACCAGATTTTTTACTTAATAATCGATATATTTTAGTATAAAAATTTTTTTCTTAACGATTCTTTTGTTTGATTAGACTGAGAACAATAAGGAAGACATTAAAAATATTTATATTTTTTTAATAGTAATAGTATATAGTTAATTATGACACTTATCAATTATGACTTCAGGCAGGTAAAAGCGTTTGAGTCAAAATTTTGGCTTAGGGCTATTGATTTCAACAAATTTTTACTTTTCATAATTTCCTCTTCCTTTTAACGATCTCACGATCCGCTTACTTAATAATATATTCACAAACTCTAAAAGACTTTAATTTAGGTGTCCGGAAAAAAGAATAACTTATTCTTGCTTAATTTGATAAAAAATATAGGCTGTCTTTGGTTTATTTGGTATATTTGGATCTGAGGCATTTCGAACTGCGATCATTAATCCTTACAATAGTTCTGTCCCTTTTTCTAGGGCTAGAACATTCTTTGGAGAGGCTTTTGGCTCAGGCTTTATTTCAGTCGAAATTTTGCCTTCTTTGGCGGTTTAGTGCACATAATGTGTTCCGCCTTTTAGTTCAGTCAATATCCACATTTTACCAGGAAAGTATTAATGAAATTTTTACAGGTTAGTTGGGGTATATCCCTAAGTTTTCGACCTCGAGGACCATGTGCTAACTTGGGGAGGGGGGAGCATAGCATATTCTGTGCACCATATTACAATACAAAGTTGTAGTGCATTAATTTTGCTAAAATTTGGTTGATAAAACAAATTTGAAGACCCAATATTAACCGAGATATGGCCGATCAAATTTTCTATTTTTTTTTTTTTTTTTTTTTTTTTTTTTTACACTTCGAGAAACTTTGTCTAACTTTGACTAGCTGTATCGCGGTAATTATTGGGTCTACAAATTTGTTTAATCAACCACATTTTAGCAAATTTAATGCTTTACAACTTTGTATTGTACTATCGTAAACAAATTATGATAGTTTTACGATCAGGCTGTAAAGATAAAATAAATTTTTTTTACCCAACTCCTGCACTTTTCCTCAAAATTTCTGAATTTTTCTGAAAAAGGTTAAAAAATTTTTAAGGTTTTTGCCCCGCCCGCCCCTTCAAGTTAGCACAGAGTCCTCGAGGTCGAAAACTTAGGGATATACCCCAAATAACCTGTAAAAATTTCACCTAGAGTACCTCCAAATAACCTGTAAAAATTTCTTTAATTTTGGAATACTTCCCATTACCCCCCCCCCCCGACTGGACTAGTTTCTTTAAATCGATATTTTATTTTGTTCGATGATTATTTTATAAATTTTTGCAATTGAAAAAGTATGAAAACACATTTCAATAAATGCTTTCTAAATTTACTTATTTATTTATTGTTTTTAAAAAGTAAAAGATATATAGAAAAATTCACATGGATACATGGATAGATATACACTATGTTCATTCTCTCTTGCTCTAAATTATTAGAGAGAGGAAAGACAATGGGAAGAGAAGATAAAACTCTTCTACTTTTCTCAGAGAGATCATCTGAAAGTCGAATATGATCTCGAAAGGAATTTATAATAAAAAAAATAATTCCATCTAATTTTCACTTTTTGTTTATTACATTAACATTTTTTTTTAAAAATTTCAAATATTTTTGTTTTATCTTCACAGCCTAATAATTCGTTTATGAATTTAATTTCAATTAAGTCTTGCACTCTTCCTTAAAATCTTTGCATTAAAGAATACTACAGTAATATTTTTAAGTTATTTTTAATTATATAATAGTTTTTATTTATTTATTTTTTTTAAAGATGAAAGTAAAGAAATTAATTTATTTCCTGTTAGATGTAGCCGGAAGGAAGAGAAAAAATTATTTACTCCACTTCAAGTATCTTTCTAAATTGAATGTGTAATTGAAAAGAAATTTGCTTATTTTTTTTTGTTTGTCATCTTGAATAAATGCGTATACTAGGGTTTATAATTTTAAATTTGAATATTAAGTTTTGAGAGGTTTTACACAGATTGAAAAATTCTCTCAAAACTTAATTTTAAGGTGCGCGTCTCAGGGTGCTAATTTTGAGAGATCGCGGCCACAATTTTAAAGCTATCGACCTCAAATTTTTTTAAAATTAAAGCTTATTTAAAATATCTACAACTTATAGAAGCCCTTTTTTTGATTTTCGAAAAAAATAATTTTTTTTTTTAGATTAATCTCATTAAAAAAAAAGATATTTTAAAAAAATTCGCTCTATATCTTATAGATAATTAAATTAGTAATCATTGTGTTAAAAAATAATTTTTTACCCTTAATTAATTAGCTGGAATCTTTCAAATGAAATGAAATATCCCTATGGAAAAAACTAACGCCATTTCTTGCCGCCTAGAGTAACTCGGTACTAAATCGTCTTCTAACGGCTTTTCGAGGCGAGCACCTTAAATATTACCTGACTTTGATTGAGTGAAAATCACCGAAACGTATTATACAAATAAATCACAGTTTATTTATTTATTAATTTTTATTTAGATTGAGCAAATTTGACTGATCTTTTAAAATTGTAATAATTATTTTTTTATTTATTTATTTATTCATTGAGAGGCAGAGGCGTACCGAGGCAGTTGGGGGCCTGGGGCGGCACTAGAAGAGGGGGCCTTATATTGAATTTTTTTTTGGGGGGAGTGCTCATCTTTAAATATCCCTCTCCATACACAAAAAGTATTTTTAAAATACCGTATATCCCATGAACCCCAAGGGCCCCGGGGCCTCTCAAAGGGAAATTTTTATTAAATTTTGTTTTTTCCACTTGAGCCCTGAGGGCCCCGGGGCCTCTCAAAGAGAAATTTTCATTAAATTTTGTTTTTATTTGAGCCCTGAGGGCCCCGGGGCCTCTCAAAGGGAAATTTTTATTAAATTTTGTTTTTTACTTGAGCCCTGAGGGCCCCGGGGCTTCTCAAAGGGAAATTTTTATTAAATTTTGTTTTTACTTGAGCCCTGAGGGCCCCGGGGCCTCTCAAAGAGAAATTTTCATTAAATTTTGTTTTTATTTGAGCCCTGAGGGCCCCGGGGCCTCTCAAAGGGAAATTTTCATTAAATTTTGTTTTTATTTGAGCCCTGAGGGCCCCGGGGCCTCTCAAAGGGAAATTTTTATTAAATTTTGTTTTTACTTGAGCCCCAAGGGCCCCGGGGCCTCTCAAAGGGAAATTTTTATTAAATTTTCCTTTTTACTTGAGCCCTGAGGGCCCCGGGGCCTCTCAAAGAGAAATTTTCATTAAATTTTGTTTTTATTTGAGCCCTGAGGGCCCCGGGGCCTCTCAAAGGGAAATTTTCATTAAATTTTGTTTTTACTTGAGCCCTGAGGGCCCCGGGGCCTCTCAAAGAGAAATTTTTATTAAATTTTGTTTTTTTTTATCTAAATTTTCCCATTTTTACTTGAGCCCTGAAGGCGCCCCGGGGCCTCTCAAAGGGAAATTTTCATTAAATTTTCTTTTTTTTATCTAAATTTTCCCATTTTTACTTGAGCCCTGAGGGCCCCGGGGCCTCTCAAAGGGAAATTTTTATTAAATTTTCTTTTTTTTTATCTAAATTTTCCCATTTTTACTTGAGCCCTGAGGGCCCCGGGGCCTCTCAAAGGGAAATTTTTATTAAATTTTCTTTTTTTTATCTAAATTTTCCCATTTTTACTTGAGCCCTGAGGGCCCCGGGGCCTCTCAAAGGGAAATTTTCATTAAATTTTCTTTTTTTTTATCTAAATTTTCCCATTTTTACTTGAGCCCTGAGGGCCCCGGGGCCTCTCAAAGGGAAATTTTTATTAAATTTTCTTTTTTTTTATCTAAATTTTCCCATTTTTACTTGAGCCCCAAGGGCCCCGGGGCCTCTCAAAGGGAAATTTTTATTAAATTTTCTTTTTTTTTATCTAAATTTTCCCATTTTTACTTGAGCCCTGAGGGCCCCGGGGCCTCTCAAAGGGAAATTTTTATTAAATTTTCTTTTTTTTATCTAAATTTTCCCATTTTTACTTGAGCCCTGAGGGCCCCGGGGCCTCTCAAAGGGAAATTTTCATTAAATTTTCTTTTTTTTTATCTAAATTTTCCCATTTTTACTTGAGCCCTGAGGGCCCCGGGGCCTCTCAAAGGGAAATTTTTATTAAATTTTCTTTTTTTTTATCTAAATTTTCCCATTTTTACTTGAGCCCTGAGGGCCCCGGGGCCTCTCAAAGGGAAATTTTCATTAAATTTTCTTTTTTTTTATCTAAATTTTCCCATTTTTACTTGAGCCCTGAGGGCCCCGGGGCCTCTCAAAGGGAAATTTTCATTAAATTTTCTTTTTTTTATCTAAATTTTCCCATTTTTACTTGAGCCCTGAGGGCCCCGGGGCCTCTCAAAGGGAAATTTTTATTAAATTTTCTTTTTTTTTATCTAAATTTTCCCATTTTTACTTGAGCCCTGAGGGCCCCGGGGCCTCTCAAAGGGAAATTTTTATTAAATTTTGTTTTTTTTATCTAAATTTTCCCATTTTTACTTGAGCCCTGAGGGCCCCGGGGCCTCTCAAAGGGAAATTTTTATTAAATTTTCTTTTTTTTATCTAAATTTTCCCATTTTTACTTGAGCCCTGAGGGCCCCGGGGCCTCTCAAAGGGAAATTTTTATTAAATTTTCTTTTTTTTTATCTAAATTTTCCCATTTTTACTTGAGCCCCAAGGGCCCCGGGGCCTCTCAAAGGGAAATTTTTATTAAATTTTCTTTTTTTATCTAAATTTTCCCATTTTTACTTGAGCCCTGAGGGCCCCGGGGCCTCTCAAAGGGAAATTTTTATTAAATTTTCTTTTTTTTTATCTAAATTTTCCCATTTTTACTTGAGCCCTGAGGGCCCCGGGGCCTCTCAAAGGGAAATTTTTATTAAATTTTCTTTTTTTTTTATCTAAATTTTCCCATTTTTACTTGAGCCCTGAAGGCGGCCCCGGGGCCTCTCAAAGGGAAATTTTTATTAAATTTTCTTTTTTTTTTATCTAAATTTTCCCATTTTTATTTGAGCCCTGAGGGCCCCGGGGCCTCTCAAAGGGAAATTTTTATTAAATTTTCTTTTTTTTATCTAAATTTTCCCATTTTTACTTGAGCCCTGAGGGCCCCGGGGCCTCTCAAAGAGAAATTTTCATTAAATTTTTTTTTTATAAATATATGGGGGCCTATGCCGGCTCGGGGCCTGGGGCGGACCGCCCCCCTCGCCCCCCCCCTCGGTACGCCACTGTTGAGAGGTTAGTCAGCTATTTAAAGTGGAAAGAAATGCTTTGTTTTGTACTGCATTTAAATTTGATTTGAATTATGGACGATTATTCTCTCATTATATTATAATATAACAAATTCAACAAAAAATAAATATCTGATATGAAAAACTTCTGGTACAGATCTAACTAAAGAAAAAAAGAGATTACTTTTGAAGAATTTTTTTCGATATATACATCTACCAGGCTAATAATACTACGGACTGTTTTCAGCTAATTTTAGAATATTTTATAAAATTGTTAAATGTCAAGTTTTTTTTTTTTTCATTTTTATTAATTTTCTTCCGCCCACTTAAAAAAGGGAATCCGGGTCGATTGATGTCGAATTTTGGCAATGTAAAAAAAAAGATTTAACTGGGTTGACTTGGAATTGAAAACCCAAAGATTTTCAACTTGACTTTCACAGACCATGAAACATATCTCGCCTCTATATCAAATCACATGTCACTCAATCTCTCTCTTTCTCTCAAGTGATTCACAGTATTGAACCAAATTAAATAAAACCAAAAGACTTCGTTTTAAAGGACACATCGGAGTCAAATATAATAATTTTATTTCTTATTAATAATAACACACGGAAGATGTTAAAAAAAATGACTTTTAATGAAAATAATTGATTAGAAAAACAATTTCGTTACACTTCCTTTTATTAAATCCGGAAACGGAAGTACAAAAAAAAATGTAATAGTCATAGTTTCGTTAATGGGATGACGTTTTTGTTAAAATAAAATTAAAAAAAAAAGTACATGTTGTTGATAAATTCTTGTTGTTTCATAAAAATGTATGTATTTCCTCTTTTTTGACAAATGGTTTTTTAATATATTGCGTAAAAAAAAGAAAATGCCTTTTTTTTATATATGTAATAATTAAATAGTTTTGATAATTATTTAAGAATTAGACACATATTTAATTTCAACATTTTTACAACTCCTAGTTTATCATAGAGAACAAATCAAAATTCAACCTTTTCAAACGACACATATTTGACCCAAAAATGTGAATAAAATTATTTCCTTTCGGTTAAGTATACTTCAAAAAGGTGTGTGAATCTGATGGTTTTGAATTTGATGCTTTTATAACCGTTGATAAGGGGCAGTGGAGGAAAAGTCCTAATTTTTAGATTTTTTGCAAATTTCTCCGTAACTATTGAACTTAGCTACAAAGTAACTATGTACTAAAATAAAATAGATCAAATTTACTATAAAATTGGTCTAATAGACTTTTTTCTAACATCAATAGTTTTGGAGATAAAGAAGGATTAATGTTATGATATTTTCAAATTTTCTTGGTATATGTAAATTTAGCTCTTCATCAGATTAAATATAAAATTTCAATCACGTAGCTCATTTGTTTCTTGCTTTATTTTGAACACACATAGATCATTTTATTTTAGTACATAGTTACTATTTTGCTGGACTCACTTTTTGATCCTGAAAACGTATATTTCCATCAAAATCTCGATATCGAATTTTTGACGTGAATGAAATACTATATGAACCCTGTTATGCAATGGTGTGTCAAAGACCAAACATCGAGTTTTGAGAAAATCAACAATAAAGTTTTTTGTTTACATTGGATTCTATATAATTTTTCTTATCAATTGTGCAAATAACATTAAATATAAATTTTTTTAGGACATATTTCATAAAAAATACTATTAATTAAAGCATTTGAAACAATATTCCATGTTTAACTCAATTTTGAATTTTTTGGTCTTTGACACACCATTGCATAACAGGGTCCATATATACTTAACATACAGTATATAGGCCTATAGGTAAAAAAAAGGGGGATTATCATCATCAATTAAGTATGACACGTTAGAGGTATAGAATTACCTTTGAATTTTTATTTTTTGATAGTAGGCTATGTTTCTTTTGAATTTTTTTTCGTTCTAATTATTTTGTTGATAAGATGTATTTTTGTATTGTATTGATTGTCTTGTGTTTATTTTTTGTTTCATTTTGTATTTATGTTTTTTTAATGTAGGCCTATAAAAGATGTAGTAGTGGTGGTATGGGTTCAAAGTAAATAATTGATTAGTATGTGTGGTGGGACACACAGTACACAACTTTCTCTTACCTTTGGTCCTATGAAGTACAAGAGTAAAGTGTGCTTCACAAGATTTCAATGGCAAAATGAGGATATACATTTTAAGGAGCATCCAAAAAAATTGATTTTTGAATTTTATTCAAAATCGTTGGAGCGAATTTTGAGAAAATCGGAAAAGTGAATTAGTGAAGTACTAGTACTTTTTGGCCGATTTTGTTCAAAAGCTTCGTGCTACGTGCCAGGGGGTGCCTAACTTTAAGTATAAAATTTTAACCTTCTAGCTCTTTTTGTTTTTGAGAGATTTTGTTCCCAGACAGACAGACAGAGTGTGTTGCTAAAACCAGAGGAAAATCTCGACATCGAATTTTCGACATGAATCTATTACTGATTTTGGG
>JAKCPI010017942.1:0-10308 GCA_023213315.1 Euborellia annulipes | reverse complement strand
TTAATTGCTATTTCCAAAAATAAGCAGCTTCTCTCGGCTGCGACAATGCCTGGAGGGGAGGTGCAGGCGCCACCTCCCCTCGTCTCGCCGTTTCCTAAGCACCAATTTAACATACGTTATAAAAAATAATAAAAACTTTGCAACTTAAATTGGCTAGAACTCGCAAACTAAGCCACCGAATTTTATGGGATTTTTTTTAATAAGCTCCGAATTTCATAGACAAAATGCAGTTGAGAATAAAAATTTTAAAAATTTTAATTTTTACTTTCTCTTACCTTTATATATGTTAATATATATAGAGAGAAAGTATGGAAAGCATGTCAAAAATTAGATGTCGAGATTTTGAGGGATATACACGTTTTGAGGTCTCCTGAATCCAAAAAAGTAATAAGTGGTTTTCGCGTCATGGTCTGTCTGTGAACAAAATATCTCAATAACAAAAGAGCAAGGAGGTTGAAATTTTATATTTAAGTTGGGTACCCCCTGGGACGTGACAAGAAGCTTTTGAACAAAATCGGCCAAAAAGTACCAGTACTTTACTGATGTCCTTTTTCAGTTTTTTTTTTTTTTTTTTTTTTTTTTTTTTTTTTTTTTTTTTTTGATTTTCTCAAAATTCGCTGCAACGATTTTGTTTAAAATTGAATAATCAATTAAATATTTTGAAGAACACTTTTAAAAAACAAAAAAAAAACATTCACACTTTTTCTCATTCACACTCACATTCACACAGTCTTTTCGGCAACTCAGGCCATTTAAGACTTTAAACGATATCCGTTATTGATAATATACACATATTAGGGGCCCAGACATTCTTATTTAAGCCATTTGGTATCCAAATGGCTAAATATATCTCGACACAAAAAAAAAATAATCTGGTATCATAAGCACAGAACACAACTTTCTTCACAACCAAAGGTAAGAGAAAGTTGTCTGCTGTGCGACCAGTCACACCAGATTTTTAGCTTTGTTTCGGTCCTTTTTTTTCAATCAAATATATATCGAATCTGACTGACATTGAAAATATTTTATTCCATTGGTTATATATTTATCTAATTTTTCCAAAAACGAGAGTTTTAAACTCCCTCTAGAATCGACACAATAGCCGATTTTTATTCAAATCAGGTAAGCACAAATTATACATGAGTGATATTTGATTAGTAAATGAATTATAAAATACCATAGTTCCAAATTATATAAACAGATGATGATGTCAAACGATATAAAAAATAAATGCATTTGCTTTGTTTAAATTAGATAAAATATTTGAATAATAAATTTCACTTTGTGTGATGCATTTGTTTTAAAATTTATGAGATTAATTAATGTAATTTTTGTTAAATTCTCTCAGAACATTTTCAAAATTATTAATACGCACATTCATTTTGATACTTTCAGATTTTTTAAATTTTAAGTAGAAACAATAATATGCCTATATTCAGGGGCGCCGGAACGAATTTGAATCAGGAGGGGGGGGGGGGCAAAAAAATATTTTTTAGAAAATTAAAATAATTTAATATGTTCAAATAGTATAAAACAAAAACAAATCTACTATAAAGATTTTAAAAATTTAAAAAAAAATCACAATTTTAATAAAATTAAAATTTTAAAAAATTTGCTAGTGATTTTATCAAAGATTTTATTTTAGGCTATATTTATACTATTTGAAGGAAATAAATATTTTTAATTTTCTTATTTTAATTCAATAAAAAATGTTTTTAGAAATTAGAAATTCAATAGGGTCTATATAAAATATTTTGGGAAAAAATGAATTTTTTACTCTTTTAATTTTTTTAATTTAAAAGATTTTATTTTTAAAAAGTAAAAATGTATTATTTTTAAAAATAACTGAAATAAAAGAAGACATATTGCCCCCCCCTCTGCTCCCTCCTATAGGATACCAGGGGGGGGCAATGTACCTTGCCCCTCCCCCCAGTTCCAGTTCCAGCGCCTATGCCTATATGTAAATCAGTTTTCTTACATGAAAACATTTTTTTTAAAAGGCTTTGAATGAAAATTATCCGTATGTTTCGAGTGTTCTTATTTATTTATTTAAGAATATATCAATGGGGCTTTAGTTAAATATACTGAAGATAAATTTGCCAAAGTTATATGAATTCAAGATTAATTTTTCAGAAGTCGTCTAAGTTTATTGTTAAATTTGAATTTATTTATTTATTTATTTATTTTTAACTATTTTTTTAAAGAGTAGATATATATTAATTATTCCTTTGAGAGCAAACTTTCTGTATGACTCCTCTTTGTAAATAGTTTTGCTACCAAAAGCATGTGTATTTATAATTTGTTGATGTCTGGGAATTAACTTAGGGACAATTTCGACTTAGAGAGAGTAAACATATTTAACAAGATGAGAGTCTTAATTAGACTTACAGGCTCTTGTTCAACTGTGGTGCAACAAGTTCCCTCTCAATGTCTTCTGATCTAAAGTCTTAATAGAATGATTATTTTTTATTATAATTTTTCAACAGAAGTCTTCAAAAATAAAAAAATAAAAAGTTCTCCGTCCTTATGGACGGTATAAGATTTTTACTAGGCCGTTGGAGAAATATTTACTGATATAATTTTGAATTTTATTTGGAAAACATCGTTTTTGTTTTTCTTGCATTTATGCACAGGTATCGAAAACGTTGAAATAAATTAATTTTAATTTTCTTCCGAATCCAAGCATTTGTGGCAATTGGGTTGGTGCATATTTGCCATTTTGTCAAACTACCCCTACAGAAACACTTGTGTAAAGGAATTTGCGTTAGAGTGCTTGTGAGAAGAATATTAAAGGAAAAATTACTTTTTATGCGGCTTAAAATTCATTAAGGAGAAAGGAGTGGTAAAACTTTGATCAAAAGTTCACGAAGTTGTAGACCTGGATCCATTTCCAAAGGATTCTCTCAAACATGAGAATTCCTTAAACAACACCCCTCCCCCTCCCCCAGGAGCAAATCCTGGTTGCGCAACTGTTTTTTTTTTTTAAGTTCAATAGTCGAATTGATACTAAAAAACAATTTTTTAAATAACTATAAATTTATTAGAGCTAGCCTAGAAATTGAAATGTGGCCAAAATATTTCTCTAAATGAAATAAAATAACAATTTGTATTGGGGTCGTCCACATATTACGTAAGGCGTTAGGGGGGAGGAGTCTAGACAAAACGTTACTAATTGTGACATGGGGGGGCCCAGGGGTTTCTCTAAGTGTAACATAACAATTCAAAGTTTAATTTATAAAATTAAAAAAAAAAAAAAAAATTGGGGCGTTGTCAAAAAAGGCGTTACATAATATGTGGACGACCCCTTAAAAGATCAACCCTTCAGAATTTAGGGTTGGGTATATTCTGGATGGAAAATGGTTCAGACCTGAACCGAAACGTTGATTGAGATGAAATAAATTTTAATGAAAAAAGAGAATTCTCATTTAAGTTTCAATCCATATGATAATAAATTCTATACTTTTTCAAAAAAATTTCTTTCTTTTCACAGTCATATATCCTTTTGTCAGAATCAAAAGATACCTCTCTCTTGTTAGAATAGAAAGGTCAAGAAATTTTATAGATCTATTATAGAAACACAAAGGATATCATTTCTAAGAGTGTCTCTATTGTTAATTTCATTTTTTTTTTTTTTTTTTTTTTTTTTTTATTTTAAGTGGCTATTGGCTGCTTGGCCATCAAGCCATTTTTCAATATTTACAAAAGTATACAAAATATTATAAGAATGAGCAAAATAAATAAATTATAATAATAAATAAATAAATAAATAAATAAATAAATAATAAATAATAAATAAATAATAAATAAATAAATTATAGATAAGATATGTTTAGTTGTTCCCATTCATATTAAAATATATCTTGGTATTTGCAGCAAAAGTCAATATTGTTTCTTCAATTATTTTTGATATTTTTTCTTGGTTAACTGATGAAGACAATCGATTGGTGAGGGATGGGTCACTTATTATGAGGATTTTATTGAGAGAATGTAAGACAATGTCTTTAAGATCATTTTTATTGTTTAGATATACCCTGTTGTCAGTAAGAGGGATTTGCGGGATATTTAGGGTATTTGAAATGTTTTGTGGAGGAGTAATTTGAGAAGGAACTGTTAACACATTTTGGAGGCCAAAATTATTTGTAGTATTTTTTCCTGTTACCTTATTTGCAACAGTTACTTTTCGAGAAGGCTGCTTCGAAGACACTAAGGTAGGAGTTTCATTTACTGGCAAGGGAGGAAAATTGTTGCTATCGTTTAAATTAGGAGTTGCTTTATTAGAATATGATGATTCTTCACTTAAAAAACTCCTCGCTTCTGAATAAGACATATTTTGGTTTGCCATTGTGGTTTTTATGGATGTCTGAATTATGAATTCAGGACATGAAGTGATATCGGTCGACTTATGTCTGCCTTTACAATGAACGCATTGAAGAGTTGGTTTATTGCAAGCACTAGAAGAATGGCAAGCCCCACATTTGTCACATCTCTGCTTAGATTTACATCTATCAGCCACGTGTCCAAACCTAAGGCAGTTTCTGCACTGTACCACACGCTGGACGTAAGGTTCAATCTTGCAAACAACCCCCAATATTTGTATTTGATTTGGTAGTGTTTGACCTCTAAATGTTAAAATGAAGACCGGGGTTGGAACCCGGTTATTAGGGTCTATTGGATTCTTTTTATAAATCCTATTGGCTTTAATTAAGCTCTGACTAGCGACATAAAAATTTAATATATCCTCTTCAGAAAGAGAATATTCTATATTTCGTACAACACCCTGTTTATATATTTTAAAATTTGGAATATAGCAGCACAAATTATTCTTAGCCCAAAATTCAGCTTCGATCAAAGAATTTGCTTGTTCGTAGGAATTTAGCATTATTTTTACTTTCTTTTTATCAATTGAATGTATTGATTTAATCTCTTTATAAATAACAAAATAATGATCTCTAATTAACTTGCCGATAGCCATAGCGTGAATTTTTATTTGTTTATTCGTACTCTCGATAAATAATGGGTAAGGACCAATGTCCGAAGAACTATATCTGTTTATGCTACATGCTTTGGCATACTTATTTTCTATCACTACTTCATTGTTATTTTGAGATCTATTTTCAATCGGATTGGGATTATGAGCAAACTGCTTTCCCGAAAATGTAGGCTGTGATAAATTGGCCTCATTTAAATCGTTTGGTTCATGATTTAATGATTGTACATTGAGATAAATTGATTTATTTGATGACTGACCATTTTGTTGACTTTTAGTTATTTTTGGTTCATTTGTAGATTTATTTTCTTCTTCGATCTTCCTCTTCATAGACCCTTGGACTACCGTCTCTTCAGGTTGTTTCCCCAAAATTTGATTTGTTCTTGGACTGTCCATATCTTCATCATCTTCATCAAATTGGTTGTCCATTGCTTGAACAATTCGTAAAAGATAATTATTATCAACTTCTAGGTTAGGATGGTTAGAAAGATTATTTGTATAATAGTCATTCTTAGACCCCATATGGGGCCCAATAAATCACTCACAAAAAGATAACTCACTTAAAGTCAAGAAAATATTAAGAAAACAGTAAAATTATACTTAAAATTAACTTTTTTTTAAAAATTTTTAAGGAGAGAAAAAGAATTTTTGTTTATCCTACTTCACCGCCTCTTGGGTCCCTCCCTTAATTTCATTTAGAATTCATTTAGAGTTATTAACAATCTAAATAACAAAATATACTATTTAGATCATTTAGCAAAACAAAATTCGAATCAGTTCGACACTTCATATAAACTCTTGAATAAAATTAACACACAAACTTAATTATTAAATAAGATCCTTAAAATATGAATTTAATCAGAAAAAAGATGGAATTTATTGAAATAAATGTGCTGAAAAATTTGACAAATTAAAAAAAAGTTTATATTTTATAATAAAAGATAAATGTTTTTTTTTTTTTTAATGAGAAAAAAGTTCAAAGAAAAAAAAAAATCATGTTTTGTGCTGACGAAGTATGACAAATGAAACCAAGTTAAAAAATAGGATAAAAATATAAATTAAAAATACGTATAGCCTAAATACTGTATTTAGATTGGTTAGGAGGAAAAAATATATTTTTTTTTAATAATCACCTCACAAAAAAAAAAATAATAAATAAATAAATAATAATAATAACAGTAGTGTTCTAAGAACCATTAATTAATCCCATGTCGAGTATTCAAAATAATTCCAATTTATTTTTTCTAAATAAAAAAAAGACAAAGGATTTGAATATATTCTTTTATCTTTTTTTTTTTTTTATTCCATATATAAAAAAAACATTTTTGTCACATGTTCCTTTTTTTTCTTTGATAACGATTATATACGATCAAGGAAGGCACTATACTGTGTATAATTGGATCAATCATCCGAAAAAACTCACCCTATCTATCGAATATATTAAATATACAGTGAGGGGATATTATAAAAAGAAGTGTCTATAAAATTTTACGATAAAAGAATTTGATTTGCTTTTAAGGAATATTTTTATGGGGTACTTTTTTGATTTCTTAAAAAAAAAAAAAGAAGGGAAAAAAGCTTAAAATATTTAAAAAAAGTTTCCAATAGGGGATGTTTTGTGCCCATTTATTATTTAGTATAGCGATAGTGAAATGTCGGAAAGTGAATAATTAAATGAGGTTAAAATCAAAACTTTTTTTTCTCTTTTTAAGGGGATGTTGTACGTATTTTACAAGTGTGGTGAAAAAATAAATAAGTAAAAGATTTTTTAGATTCAGTAATTTTTCATAAATTCCAAACAACTATAAAGTGTTTTAAATAATAGATTAGAGTGAGCGAAGTTTTAAAATTCGGGTCATCAAATACCGAGAATTAAAAAAAAAAAGTAAAAGGAGAAAGTAAAATAGAAAGCTAGTAGTATGTAGTCTTTTGGAAATGTAATCTCCTTTGGACCAGATCTTTTTTATCCTCAAAAAGTCTATATATTTATATATGCAAAGGGAATAAATAAATTGTTTACGTTATTTACTTTAGATCAATTTCCTTTATTTGACTGTTTTTTTAGAGGGTCAAGTAACATATAAGTTACTCACAAAATTTTTTTGTTTGTGTTAGTAAACATTTATGTGAGCTTTACTTGTAAAAAAAAATAAAGCTACGTTTAGAATTCAGCACTCATTTATTTATTTAATGATGTTGATTTTACGATCGGGATAGGTCCCCCAAGTCGATGAACCAATTTACCAATATATTGTATTAATATTTAAAAAAGAAAAAAAAAAAAAATTGGCAAGAGAGAAGAGAGTTATTTGCTGTTAAACAATAACAAAGTACGGCAGAATTTCTGTTAGGTCGCCCCGAAAAACAAGCGTGTGGAAAGTCTCTAAGCAGCTGTCGGTATTAAATAAAATTAAATACTGTATTATACAATCAATTCCTAATTGCCTCTGCAGTAATTAAAAAAATCTGGTGTAACTATCGCACAGCACACAACTTTCTCTTACCTTATAATATTTATATTTTGTTACCATGGCAACCATTTCTCCTATCTTTCCTATGAAGTACAAGAGTAAAGTGGTCTTCAGAAGATTTCAATGACAAAATAAGAATATACATTTTAAAGAGCATCTAAAAATAAATGATTTTTGAATTTTAATCAAAGCAGCCGTCGGTAAAATTAAATATTACACAATCAAACCCTAATGGCCTCTGTAGCCCAAAAGGATAATTAAAAAAAAAATTCTTAGCACTGCCTCTTTCAGTTTTTAGACAAGTAAGAATGTTAATACTGTATATTTTGGAATCTACAAATTCATCTGCTGAGACACCATCAGAATTAATGTCGTAATTAGTAAATTAAAAATAACAGTATGTTTCTCTAAATTCTCAGTTTTTTTATTTTATTTTTTTTGAGGGGGAGGGCGGAAGTTGGGCCTTTATATCAACTCCATCCCCTACATCTACAAACCTGTATATGATACATCGGACTATGAGAAATGAGAAATGTTTTAAAACATTAATAGATTCATTGACGAATAGTTAAAAAAATTTTTAATAATGCCTGGTCCCCAATATATATATTTTCATAATAACGGTTATAGTAAAAGTCTTATATGGCCTAAGTTGCAGAAAAGACTGTGTGTATGTGTGTGTGAATGGGAAAAAAGTGTGAGTGTTAAAAAAAAAAAAAAAATTAAACAGTTTCTTCACTATTATACAGTATTTGTAAATTATAAGAAGAGAGCTTTTGAAAGCCTCATTGGTTTTATTTGATTCCTATCTTGCTATATTTCGATCTAGAATAGGATCATTTTCAGAACAAATGTCACTATGGGTATGAAAATTTCAATCATGTGCATCATCATTTGATCCCGACCTGCTTCGAAACGTTAGCCTGATGAAAATCAAATAAAAAGCAATAAAATATATAAGCCTATGCCTTCTTATCATTTATTCAAATCAATCTCCAAGTATAAACTATTATATTTATTCCATAAACGATTGTTGTAAAATATATTTATTTTAGAAACGATAATAACTCTTCTGACAAATTTTATTCCTTTAAATTTAATTAACTTTATGTTGATTGTTAGATTATATCACTGTTTAATGGTCCATAGAGAGATGCTGATTTGAATCATCTGACCTACATTTATTTCATAATCGATATCTTTCTCTCGCAATTTTTGGAATCAACTAGTAATAAACCCCGAAAAAAAATTATTCCATTAAAAATATATAAATATTTTATATTCCATATTATGAATATGCAATTACAATCGATTGTGTTGACTATAGGGAAATCAAATAAAGAGATCAGAGGGAATATTGATAAAATCTCATTTAAAATATTTACATTGTTTAATTTTGAGAAATGAGATGATGATTTGAGCGATATATTTAGATCACACCATAGAGGTCTGCTCAAAGAAAATATGTTTATTAAATAGGAGTATAGAAGAAAATTATTAAGTTAAGGAAGTTCATTCGAACATTAATATGCAATAGGAAGAAATTTTAATTTTTTAACCAATTATACTGGTCTGCATGAAAAAACCTGAATGGGATTTTTCGACTGTTTCTTAAAATATTTTTTAATCGCTGAAACTGGGAAAAAAAATCGCGTCGGGTTTTTTGATAAAGGTAAATAAAGGGCAAGGGGAGTATGAGCGGCTATCTAAATATATCTCTCAAATTACCCCGAGTCCAAAACAAGCTCTGTGATTGGCTAAAGAGGACAGGATCTTATCACTATCCCTCAGCAGCAAGCCTTCGAACAGCTTTATCTCACACTTTACAGGTGTTTCAAGCAGTGGCGTCATTTGGGGGGGTGGGGGGGCGGGGGCATTGCCCCGCTAAAAGAGAAGTCTGATTTTTATAAAATTTTATATTATTCTAAATAAAATACTCCAAAAAATACATCTACGAGTATACAGTACAAAACTGTACAAAATTAAACAATTAAATTAAATATGTTTTGGCCAAATTTGAGTACCCATTTGTAAGTAAATTTTAAGAAAAAAAAATGTTTGCCCCCTCTAGAAAAAGTTGAAATGACGCCACTGGTTTCAAGCCCGAAATATGAGTTTATATGGTTACGATGTCCCTATTTTAGTTCTGGATCCAAGAGGTTGTGTACTTTCTCGGGCAACTTTTTGTTTTATTTGTTGAGATCGAATTTTTGAACGTGAATTCAATACTTTCTTTATTTATATATTAACATATATAGAGGCAAGAGAAAGTAAAAATAATGAGTTGCGGCCAATGCATTCTAAGAGAAAAAAAATTATTTTTTTAAAATCGAGAGAATATTGAAAAGAGAATATTATTTAGAAGATAGATTTGCGATGGAGATATAAAAATTTCTTAGAAATGGGTTTAATTGCTATTTCAAAAATAAGCAGCTTCTCTCGGCTGCGACAATGCCTGGAGGGAGGTGCAGGCTTACCTCCCCTCGTCTCGCCGTTTTTCTAAGCACCAATTTAACATTCGTTATAAAAAATAATAAAAACTCTGCAACTTAAATGGGCTAGAACTCGCAAACTAAGCCACCGAATTTTATAGGATTTTTTTTTAATAAGCTCGAATTTCATAGACAAAATGCAGTTGAGAATAAAAAATTTTAAAAATTTTAATTTTTACTTTCTCATACGCTATACATGTTAATATGTATAGATTAAGTATAAGATTCAGCCTAAAATTAGATGTCGAAAGTTTTGAGGGATATACACGTTTTGAGTCCCCTGAATCCAAAAAATATAAAGTGGTTTCGCGACATGGTGTCTGTGAACAAAATATCTCAATAAGAAAAGAGCTAGGAG
>JAKCPI010017941.1:0-10754 GCA_023213315.1 Euborellia annulipes | reverse complement strand
TTAATTGCTATTTCCAAAAATAAGCAGCTTCTCTCGGTGGCGACAATGCCTGGAGGGGAGGTGCAGGCGCCACCTCCCCTCGTCTCGCCGTTTCCTAAGCACCAATTTAACATTCGTTATAAAAAATAATAAAAACTCTGCAACTTAAATTGGCTAGAACTCGCAAACTAAGCCACCGAATTTTATGGGATTTTTTTTAATAAGCTCCGAATTTCATAGACAAAATGCAGTTGAGAATAAAAATTTTAAAAATTTTAATTTTTACTTTCTCTTACCTTTATATATGTTAATATATATAGAGAGAAAGTATGGAAAGCATGTCAAAAATTAGATGTCGAGATTTTGAGGGATATACACGTTTTGAGGTCTCCTGAATCCAAAAAAGTAATAAGTGGTTTTCGCGACATGGTCTGTCTGTGAACAAAATATCTCAATAACAAAAGAGCTAGGAGGTTGAAATTTTATATTTAAGTTGGGTACCCCCTGGGACGTGACAAGAAGCTTTTGAACAAAATCGGTCAAAAAGTACCAGTACTTTACTGATATCCTTTTTCAGTTTTTTTTTTTTTTTTTTTTTTTTTTTTTTTCTCAAAATTCGCTGCAACGATTTTGTTTAAAATTGAATAATCAATTAAATATTTTGAAGAACACTTTTAAAAAACAAAAAAAAAAAACATTCAAATTTTTTCCTCATTCACATTCACACTCACACACACATTCGCACAGTCTTTTCGGCAACTCAGGCCATTTAAGACTTTAAACGATATCCATTATTGATAATATACACATATTAGGGTTTGGTATCCAAATGGCTTAAATAAAATCATCGGACCTGAAGAAGACTTGTACTTCATATAAAAGATAGGAGAAATGTTTGCCATGGTAACAAAATATAAATATTTACCCATGTTTATAAATTTTATATCTTGAATTCTAATAAATCGGTGGAAACTAAATATATCTCGACACAAAAAAAAATCTGGTATCATAAGCACAGAACACAACTTTCTTCACAACCAAAGGTAAGAGAAAGTTGTCTGCTGTGCGACCAGTCACACCAGATTTTTAGCTTTGTTTCTGTCCTTTTTTTCAATCAAATATATATCGAATCTGACTGACATTGAAAATATTTTATTCCATTGGTTATATATTTATCTAATTTTTCCAAAAACGAGAGTTTTAAACTCCCTCTAGAATCGACACAATAGCCGATTTTTATTCAAATCAGGTAAGCACAAATTATACATGAGTGATATTTGATTAGTAAATGAATTATAAAATACCATAGTTCCAAATTATATAAACAGATGATGATGTCAAACGATATAAAAAATAAATGCATTTGCTTTGTTTAAATTAGATAAAATATTTGAATAATAAATTTCACTTTGTGTGATGCATTTGTTTTAAAATTTATGAGATTAATTAATGTAATTTTTGTTAAATTCTCTCAGAACATTTTCAAAATTATTAATACGCACATTCATTTTGATACTGTCAGATTTTTTAAATTTTAAGTAGAAACAATAATATTCAGGGGCGCCGGAACGAATTTGAATCAGGGGGGGGGGGGGGCAAAAAAATCTTTTTTTAGAAAATTAAAATAATTTAATATGTTCAAATAGTATAAAACAAAAACTAATCTACTATAAAGCTTTAAAAATTTTAAATAAAATCACAATTTTAATAAAATTAAAATTTTAAAAAATTTGCTAGTGATTTTATCAACAAATTTTTTAGGGTATATTTATGCTATTTGAAGGAAATAAATATTTTTAATTTTCTTATTTTAATTCAATAAAAAATGTTTTTAGAAATTAGAAATTCAATAGGGTCTATATAAAATATTTTGGGAAAAAATGAATTTTTTACTCTTTTAATTTTTTTAATGGCGAAGGTCGCAAGCCAAAAATAAAGAAAAAAAAAAAAATTTTTTTTTTAATTTAAGGTTGTTCGGATAGTACATCGTAAGTCATAATAGAATCTAAATTTTTTTTTAAATAAAATTAAAAATTTGAATGCCAAAATTCCTTATTATAATTTAGTCGTGACCTATCATAGTTTATAATTGGATTAAGTTAATAATTTAATTACCAAAAATAATAAATGAATGACTTTCGACTTGAGCAGTATTTCACGTAATATAGAACTGGCAGCATTGCATTCATCAACTATCTATTTTAAATCTTAAACGCCTTAAATTTTATTTTATTTAATATATTACAATGTTTAATGCAAATCAGTATAAACACAATGGACGATTTGCGAGAAAAAATATTGTAAAATTGAAAAAAAAAATGTATCTGACATAGAGAAAAGACACTTATGTTATGCGACGTTGCCAGGCTGGTCTGACTCTCGAGAATTCATTATTTTTAAATATTAGCGACTGTCATTTTGGAGAATTTTTTTGACTTTCTTGTTAAAATATCTTTAAAAGCGGTCGGCAGAAACTTTTGATTTTATTTTTAACATATTCCTCGGAAGTGAATTAATAAAATGTAAGTTTTTTTGTTTTTGTATCTATTGCACAGATGCCTATTTAATTCAATATGTGTGCGTTTCGTCGTTATTCCCCATAGGCTACATGTTAAATTTCAATTTTTAAAAAATTAATTACACGATAACCCTGTGTCAGATCTGCTTCAAAATTTTATTTTATACGTATTTGATAGTGATTAATAACATATTAAAAAATGAGCTTTTAATCAAGGAAAGTGCTTTAATGTCCGAACAACCTTAAAAGATTTTATTTTTAAAAAGTAAAAATGTATTATTTTTAAAAATAAATGAAATAAAAGAAGACATATTGTCCCCCTCTGCTCCATCCTATAGGATACCGGGGGGGGGGCAATGTACCCTTCCCCTCCCCCCCCCCCAGTTCCGGCGCCTATGCCTATATGTAAATCAGTTTTCTTACATGAAAATATTTTTTTTAAAGGCTTTGAATGAAAATTAGCGGTATGTTTCGAGTGTTCTTATTTATTTATTTAAGAATATATCAATGGGGCTTTAGTTAAATATACTGAAAATAAATTTGCCAAAGTAATATGAATTCAAGATTAATTTTTCAGAAGTCGTCTAAGTTTATCGTTAAATTTGAATTTATTTATTTATTTATTTATTTTTAACTATTTTTTTAAAGAGTAGATATATATTAATTATTCCTTTGAGGGCAAACTTTCTGTATGACTCCTCTTTGTAAATAGTTTTGCTACCAAAAGCATGTGTATTTATAATTTGTTGATGTCTGGGAATTAACTTAGGGACAATTTCGACTTAGAGAGAGTAAACATATTTAACAAGATGAGAGTCTTAATTAGACTTACAGCCTCTTGTTCAACTGTGGTGCAACAAGTTCCCTCTCAATGTCTTCTGATCTAAAGTCTTAATAGAATGATTATTTTTTATTATAATTTTTCAACAGAAAGTCTTCAAAAATAAAAAAATAAAAAGTTCTCCGTCCTTATGGACGGTATAAGATTTTTACTAGGCCGTTGGAGAAATATTTACTGATATAATTTTGAATTTTATTTGGAAAACATCGTTTTTGTTTTTCTTGCATTTATGGACAGGTATCGAAAACGTTGAAATAAATTAATTTTAATTTTCTTCCGAATCCAAGAATTTGTGGCAATTGGGTTGGTGCATATTTGCCATTTTGTCAAACTACCCCTGCAGAAACACTTGTGTAAAGGAATTTGCGTTAGAGTGCTTGTGAGAAGAATATTAAAGGAAAAATTACTTTTTATGCGGCTTAAAATTCATTAAGGAGAAAGGAGTGGTAAAACTTTGATCAAAAGTTCACGAAGTTGTAGACCTGGATCCATTTCCAAAGGATTCTCTCAAACATGAGAATTCTTTAAACAACACCCTCCCCTCCCCCAGGAGCAAATCCTGGTTGCGCAACTGTTTTTTTTTTTTTAAGTTCAATAGTCGAATTGATACTAAAAAACAATTTTTTAAATAACTATAAATTTATTAGAGCTAGCCTAGAAATTGAAATGTGGCCAAAATATTTCTCTAAATGAAATAAAATAACAATTTGTATTGGGGTCGTCCACATATTACGTAAGGCGTTAGGGGGAGGAGTCTAGACAAAACGTTACTAATTGTGACATGGGGGGCCAGGGGTTTCTCTAAGTGTGACATAACAATTCAAAGTTTAATTTATAAAATTAAAAAAAAAAAAAAAATTGGGGCGTTGTCAAAAAAGGCGTTACATAATATGTGGACGACCCCTTAAAAGATCAACCCTTCAGAATTTAGGGTTGGGTATATTCTGGATGGAAAATGGTTCAGACCTGAACCGAAACGTTGATTGAGATGAAATAAATTTTAATGAAAAAAGAGAATTCTCATTTAAGTTTCATTTAAGTTTCAATCCATATGATAATAAATTCTATACTTTTTCAAAAAAATTTCTTTCTTTTCACAGTCATATATCCTTTTGAATATGAGATGAATCTCTTTTGTCAGAATCAAAAGATACCTCTCTCTTGTTAGAATAGAAAGGTCAAGAAATTTTATAGATCTATTATAGAAACACAAAGGATATCATTTCTAAGAGTGTCTCTATTGTTAATTTCATTTAGAATTCATTTAGAGTTATTAACAATCTAAATAACAAAATCTTATACTATTTAGATCATTTAACAAAACAAAATTCGAATCAGTTCGACACTTCATATAAACTCTTGAATAAAATTAACACACAAACTTAATTATTAAATATGATCCTTAAAATATGAATTTAATCAGAAAAAAGATGGAATTTATTGAAATAAATGTGCTGAAAAATTTGACAAATTAAAAAAAAAGTTTTTATTTTATAATAAAAGATAAATGTTTTTTTTTTTTAATGAGAAATAAGTTCAAAGGAAAAAAAAAAAAAAACAATGTTTTGTGTTGACGAAGTATGACAAATGAAACCAAGTTAAAAAAACATGATCGCAATACTTTCTCTCTCTATATATTTCATATATAGGGTAAGAGAAAGTAATAGGATAAAAATATAAATTAAAAATACGTATAGCCTAAATACTGTATTTAAATTGGATAGGAGGAAAAGTATTTTTTTTTTAAATCACCTCACAAAAAAAAAAAAAAAAATAATAACAGTAGTGTTCTAAGAACCATTAATTAAACTCATGTCGAGTATTCAAAATAATTTCAATTTATTTTTTCTAAATAAAAAAAAGACAAAGGATTTGAATATATTCTTTTATCTTTTTTTTTTATTCCATATATAAAAAAACATTTTTGTCACATGTTCCTTTTTTTTCTTTGATAACGATTATATACGATCAAGGAAGGCACTATACTGTGTATAATTGGATCAATCATCCGAAAAAACTCACCCTATCTATCGAATATATTAAATATACAGTGAGGGGATATTATAAAAAGAAGTGTCTATAAAATTTTACGATAAAAGAATTTGATTTGCTTTTAAGGAATATTTTTATGGGGTACTTTTTGATTTCTTAAAAAAAAAAGAAGGGAAAAAAGCTTAAAATATTTAAAAAAGTTTCCAATAGGGGATGTTTTGTGCCCATTTATTATTTAGTATAGCGATAGTGAAATGTCGGGAAGTGAATAATTAAATGAGGTTAAAATCAAAACTTTTTTTTTCTTTTTAAGGGGATGTTGTACGTATTTTACAAGTGTGGTGAAAAAATAAATAAGTAAAAGATTTTTAGATTCAGTAATTTTTCATAAATTCCAAACAACTATAAAGTGTTTTAAATAATAGATTAGAGTGAGCGAAGTTTTAAAATTCGGGTCATCAAATACCGAGAATTAAAAAAAAAAAAGTAAAAGGAGAAAGTAAAATAGAAAGCTAGTAGTATGTAGTCTTTTGGAAATGTAATCTCCTTTGGACCAGATCTTTTTATCCTCAAAAAGTCTATATATTTATATATGCAAAGGGAATAAATAAATTGTTTACGTTATTTACTTTAGATCAATTTCCTTTATTTGACTGTTTTTTTAGAGGGTCAAGTAACATATAAGTTACTCACAAAATTTTTTTGTTTGTGTTAGTAAACATTTATGTGAGCTTTACTTGTAAAAAAAAATAAAGCTACGTTTAGAATTCAGCACTCATTTATTTATTTAATGATGTTGATTTTACGATCGGGATAGGTCCCCCAAGTCGATGAACCAATTTACCAATATATTGTATTAATATTAAAAAAAAAAAAAAAAAAAAAAATTGGCAAGAGAGAAGAGAAAGAGTTATGCTGTTAAACAATAACAAAGTACGGCTGAATTTCTGTTAGGTCGCCCCGAAAAACAAGCGTGTGGAAAGTCTCTAAGCAGCTGTCGGTATTAAATAAAATTAAATACTGTATTATACAATCAATTCCTAATTGCCTCTGCAGTAATTAAAAAAAAATCTGGTGTAACTATCGCACAGCACACAACTTTCTCTTACCTTATAATATTTATATTTTGTTACCAGGGCAACCATTTCTCCTATCTTTCCTATGAAGTACAAGAGTAAAGTGGTCTTCAGAAGATTTCAATGACAAAATGAGAATATACATTTTAAAGAGCATCTAAAAAATAAATGATTTTTGAATTTTAATCAAAGCAGCCGTCGGTAAAATTAAATATTACACAATCAAACCCTAATGGCCTCTGTAGCCCAAAAGGATAATTTAAAAAAAAATTCTCTCGCACTGCCTCTTTCAGTTTTTAGACAAGTAAGAATGTTAATACTGTATATTTTGGAATCTACAAATTCATCTGCTGAGACACCATCAGAATTAATGTCGTAATTAGTAAATTAAAAATAACAGTATGTTTCTCTAAATTCTCAGTATTTTTATTTTTTATTTTTTTTTGAGGGGGAGGGGGAAGTTGGACCTTTATATCAACTCCATCCCCTACATCTACAAACCTGTATATGATACATCGGACTATGAGAAATGAGAAATGTTTTAAAACATTAATAGATTCATTGACGAATAGTTAAAAAAATTTTTAATAATGCCTGGTCCCCAATATATATATTTTCATAATAACGGTTATAGTAAAAGTCTTATATGGCCTAAGTTGCAGAAAAGACTGTGTGTATGTGTGTGTGAATGGGAAAAAAGTGTGAGTGTTAAAAAAAAAAAAAAAATTAAACAGTTTCTTCACTATTATACAGTATTTGTAAATTATAAGAAGAAAGCTTTTGAAAGCCTCATTGGTTTTATTTGATTCCTATCTTGCTATATTTCGATCTAGAATAGGATCATTTTCAGAACAAATGTCACTATGGGTATGTAAAATTTCAATCATGTGCATCATCATTTGATCCCGACCTGCTTCGAAACGTTAGCCTGATGAAAATCAAATAAAAAGCAATAAAATATATAAGCCTATGCCTTCTTATCATTTATTCAAATCAATCTCCAAGTATAAACTATTATATTTATTCCATAAACGATTGTTGTAAAATATATTTATTTTAGAAACGATAATAACTCTTCTGACAAATTTTATTCCTTTAAATTTAATTAACTTTATGTTGATTGTTAGATTATATCACTGTTTAATGGTCCATAGAGAGATGCTGATTTGAATCATCTGACCTACATTTATTTCATAATCGATATCTTTCTCTCGCAATTTTGGAATCAACTAGTAATAAACCCCGAAAAATTATTCCATTAAAAATATATAAATATTTTATATTCCATATTATGAATATACAATTACAATCGATTGTGTTGACTATAAGGGAAATCAAATAAAGAGATCAGAGAATATTGATAAAATCTCATTTAAAATATTTACATTGTTTAATTTTGAGAAATGAGATGATGATTTGAGCGATATATTTAGATCACACCATAGAGTCTGCTCAAAGAAAATATGTTTATTAAATAGAGTATAGAAGAAAATTATTAAGTTAAGGAAGTTCATTCGAACATTAATATGCAATAGGAAGAAATTTTAATTTTTTAACCAATTATACTGGTCTGCATGAAAAAACCTGAATGGGATTTTTCGACTGTTTCTTAAAATATTTTTTTAATCGCTGAAACTGGGAAAAAAAATCCCGTCAGGTTTTTTTGATAAAGGTAAATAAAGGGCGAGGCGAGTATGAGCGGCTATCTAAATATATCTCTCAAATTACCCCGAGTCCAAAACAAGCTCTGTGATTGGCTAAAGAGGACAGGATCTTACACTATCCCTCAGCAGCAAGCCTTCGAACAGCTTTATCTCACACTTTACAGGTGTTTCAAGCAGTGGCGTCATTTGGGGGTGGGGGGGGCAGGGGGCATTTGCCCCCCCCCAAGGGGTCTGATTTTTATAAAATTTTATATTATTCTAAATAAAATACTCCAAAATACATCTACGAGTATACAGTCAAACTGTACAAAATTAAACAATTAAATTAAATATGTTTTGGCCAAATTTGAGTACCCATTTGTAAGTAAATTTTAAGAAAAAAAAATGTTTGCCCCCCCCCCCCTAGAAAAAGTTGAAATGACGCCACTGGTTTCAAGCCCGAAATATGAGTTTATATGGTTACGATGTCCCTATTTTAGTTCTGGATCCAAGAGGTTGTGTACTTTCTCCGGGCAACTTTTGTTTTATTTGTTGAGATCGAATTTTTGACGTGAATTCAATACTTTCTTTCTTTATATATTAACATATATAGAGGCAAGAGAAAGTAAAAATAATGAGTTGCGGCCAATGCATTCTAAGAGAAAAAAAATTATTTTTTTAAAATCGAGAGAATATTGAAAAGAGAATATTATTTAGAAGATAGATTTGCGATGGAGATATAAAAATTTCTTAGAAATGGGTTTAATTGCTATTTCCAAAAATAAGCAGCTTCTCTCGGTGGCGACAATGCCTGGAGGGGAGGTGCAGGCGCCACCTCCCCTCGTCTCGCCGTTTCCTAAGCACCAATTTAACATTCGTTATAAAAAATAAAAACTCTGCAACTTAAATTGGCTAGAACTCGCAAACTAAGCCACCGAATTTTATGGGATTTTTTTTTAATAAGCTCCGAATTTCATAGACAAAATGCAGTTGAGAATAAAAATTTTAAAAATTTTAATTTTTACTTTCTCTTACCTTTATATATGTTAATATATATAGAGAGAAAGTAAGGATTCATGTCAAAAATTAGATGTCGAGATTTTGAGGGATATACACGTTTTGAGGTCCCCTGAATCCAAAAAAGTAATAAGTGGTTTGGTCTGTCTGTGAACAAAATATCTCAATAAGAAAAGAGCTAGGAGGTTGAAATTTTATATTTAAGTTGGGTACCCCTCTAGGACGTGACAAGAGCTTTTGAACAAAATCGACCAAAAGTACTAGTACTTTACTGATATCCATCAAAATCTCGACATCAAATTTTTGACATGATCGCAATACTTTCTCTCTATACAGTATATATTTCATATATGCACCCTGTTATTCATTAGTGTGTCAAGCGCCAAAAAAATTAAAAATTGAGCTCTATATATGTTTCATATATGCGCCCTGTTATTCATTAGTGTGTCAAGCGCCAAAAAAAATTAAAAATTGAGTTAAGCACAGAATATTGTTTCAAATGCTATAATTAATAGTATTTTTTAAGAAATATGTCCTAGAAAAATTTATGTTTAATGTTACTTACACAATTGACAAAAAAAATTATATATAATCTAATCAAAACAATGTAAATCAGAAAAACTTTAATGTTAATTTTCTCAAATCTCGGTACCTGGCGCTTGACACACTAATGTGTAACAGGGTCCATATAGGGTAAGAGAAAATAAAGATCTTTCATAAATAAATTCAGCTAAGGAATTTTTTTTCGCAGACCAGTGTTATTAATGCCTTTTCCTATGATTCTTTAGAACCACAAAAAGAAACTTCACGAGTTAAGTTCACCGTATAAGTCATTATAAGTTTCCTGGCACAAATGAAAGATGAGTTAGGAAATTCAAATAAATTCCTTGAGTGGCCAAAGATTCGAAATGTGGCTGAGAAAGTAGGAGAAAATAAATGGAAATTTCTACTATACAGCTCAATGAAAGTGAATAAGTTTAATTTAACGAAATATCAATTAATATGCTAATTTTCTTTTTTTTTATGGTTAAGAATATATTCAGGGCGAAATACAATTGAAAAGATTCGAAAAAATTCTGATTTCCTTTCGAATCTATTGGTAACCAAAGGTTTAGAGCCCCATAGCCGGAATACGCAAAATTAGTATTCTGATCGTGACTAGATTCAATAATGTAAATGTTCACAAAATCGAAAGAAAAGGAGGAAACCGAACGAAAGAATGCAATGTCATAAAAATGTTGCTTCAAATTGTAGTAATTTTTGAGAAGGAAAAGAGAAAGAAAGAAAAAAATCAAATAAATGTTGAATTTAATAAGATATGAATAACCCTCTAAGGTGCGCGGTTTGCAAAATGATAATATCTTTCAAGTTATTGTAAAAAGATAAAAATTCATGGGGTAAAAAAAGAAATTAAAAAAGAAGAATTTGGGAAAGAGCAAAGTGGGGTGGAATCTCAAAATATGCAACAGATTTGAAACATTAAATTTTTATAGATTATGGTTATGGAGAAGAAACAACCAGCGACTGCTTTCCACGTCAAAATAATTTATTTGCAAATATTATATAAGAGTGAAGCGTATATAATAATTTGATGCACTGAGGATGGTTTGCGTTAGGCAATACCGAAAAAATATAAAAAATAATTAAGAGAATAGAAGATAATTAAACAAGAAATTCAAATGCAGTGC
>JAKCPI010017940.1:0-18484 GCA_023213315.1 Euborellia annulipes | reverse complement strand
GTAAGAATATCTAAAGGAAATTAGGAATGACATGGAAGATTTAAGATTCTATTTACCCATCACTCCACTGCCCTGGAGAAATGTTTAACCCACCACCACCCTCTTCAGTTCGATTGAATATCATTATTCCAAGTTTATAAGCTTGTGTATTTATTTATAATTATAAAAATACACTATGGTAAAATCTCATAGGTCAAAAGACAAAAACAAATTCTTTGATCTCTTTAATCTAATTTCTATTTACACGACCTTTTTAATCACTCAGGTGATTCATGTTTGATAACGAAATTATTTTTTTAATCTGACAGAAAACAAATTTAATTATAAATTTTATAAAATTCACAAAAAATATATCTTTCTCAAATAATTTTTTAATTAAATAAAAAAAAAAGAAAAAATATGCCTTTAAAAATTAGGATAATTAAAAAAAAAATTCCTACATCAAAGAATATGTATTTTAATATTATCTTATCTATTAATATATGACATAATAAGATTAAAAAAGTCTCTAGATTGAAAAAAAAAACGAGAAAGAATGGATTTTAATAAAAAATTAAAATACCTTTTAACTAATTAAAGTCTTTATATATGTATAAATACGTAAAAAAAAATATGACCCTTAAAAAAAAATGAAATGTGGTGGTGGTAGGAGAAGGGGATGTCAAAAAGTTGAAAACACTTAGCTTTTAAAATGCTTGATATTGATTCCCTTTAAGCATGCAAGCAACCACTCATGTAAAATGCATAAATAGCGCATACTCTATACATACTGTAAAAGAACGCGACGCGACGTGTGCGTTTCAATCAAAGAAAAAGCGTTTTTTATTTTTTTTTTTTTCGTCTACTCAAAAAAAAAAAAAATATCATGCAGCCAGCAAACTCTTTTTCACATTAGTCGTCGTTCTGGTTTTATCCTACGCTCTTTTTCGCTTTGAAATATTTTTTTCTTTTTTTTTTTTCTAGTTTGTCCTTTACAGATAGGGAGAGAGAAAAGGATAATGTTTATTTTATAAATTAAAAAATTTTCAAAAACAAATTCTGAACTAGAAATAAATATAATTAAAAAAACAAGTCGATGATATGCTTTGTAGAAGAGTCAAATGGAATAAGGGAGAATCTACAGTAGCGTAGGATTCTGGAATATATCGGTATAATGCAGACAAGGGCGGATCCAGAGGTGTTTCTCGGGGGGGGGGGGTAATCGGTGTGACTGGTCGCACAGCACACTACTTTTTCTTAATTTCGGAAATTTAAAGGCGCATTCTATACTTGTTTGCCAGAATATAAATTCAAAACAAATTTTTAAGTATTATTTTTAAAATTTTACATTAAAAATAAATTTTTTTTCGAAAAAAAAAGTATTTTTTCTAATCTCAGGGGGGTAATTACCCCCTTTACCCTCCCCCCCTCCCCTGTATCCGCCCTTGAATGCAAATAACAAGTAACCGACTGAAATTTTATTTTGACTATTCAAACGAAATTTGCCATCTTTTAGTATGCTAGAGAAATTTATTATAAGATTGAGTATTATTAATTGGACCCTGTTATGCATTAGTGGGCCAAGCGCTAGCTACCGAGTTTTGAGAAAATTAACATTAAAGTTTTTTGTTTTGATTGGATTATATATCATTTTTTTTTTTTGTCAATTGTGCAAGTAACATTAAATATAAATTTTTTTAGGACATATTTCATAAAAAATACTAATAATTATAGCATTTGAAACAATATTCCGTGCTTAACTCAATTTTTAATTTTTGGCCCTTGACACACTAATGCGTAACAGGGCCCAAATATTAGGCCTACTGACTATATTAACTTCAATTATTTTTACTAATTCATTTTGAAAATTAATCTAAAACAAAAAAAAAAACTCAAGTTCTCACTTATTGAGAATTTTATTTCAATCGATTTGGTGAAAAATACAAATTTCTAAATGATATTTAATTGTTTTAATTAATTTTTATTTAAAATTTTGTATTTCCAAATTCAATAACTGAAAGAAGCATCTCCTAAAGTGAAGGATTGAAACGATAATCAGTAGAAGATCAAAACGAAAAAAATCAAAGATGGTTCAAAAATTAAAGTCCAGATGGGGGCGAGCCCCCCCCCCCCCGCCCCAGGACCATCAAGCTTTTAGGGTCCCTCGTTCATTGGCTTTTTCCAAAAAAAAAAATGCCTGCCATGGTAACAAAATATTTTCCCATACTAATAAATTTTACATATTGAATATATCGGCGGAAACTAAATATATGTCGACACGAAAAATCTGGTGTGAAAGCACAGAACACAACTTTCGATTACCGAAGGTAAGAAAAAGTTGCGTGCTGTGCGACCAGTCAAACCACATCTTGAATTCGAATTTAAGTTACTGTCGGAAACTAAATAGACCTATATGTCGACACAAAAAAATCTGGTGTGAACAGTCACACCAGATTTTTTTATTCTATGGAATGGAAAAAGAAGAAGTACAGGTGGAGCAAATAAAGGGATGCCAAATGCCGAAAAAGAGACGTTTTTATTTGTCCATCCTCAGTCCTTGTTGGCTTATAAATTAATTAGGCACAAAGTTGTCATTGTTGTTTCGGCACGAATTTAATATAAAAAATTAAAATTAATTAATTTAAAAATATACATGCGCACAAATTCATGCCGAAACAACGATGACAACTTTGTGTCTAATTAATTTATAAGCCAACAAGGACTGAGGATGGACAAATAAAATTTTGTCCGAAAAGTCTCGTTTTCGGCATTTGGCATCCAAAGGCGCCTTTTATTTGCTGCACCTGAACTTCTTCTTTTTCCATTCAATAACATCAACAGCAACTTCTCTTCGAATTATATTTTTTATCCTATGTTGTATGAATATCTTATTAGAAAAGTTTTATTTTTTTTATATCCCAAAAATTCAATAATTCAATTTACGTAGTTTCAAGGACATATGAATAAATAAAATTCTGTATCGAGCTCAAATGATATATAATTTGACTTCCGATATGAAGTATATAATTTTATTTTCCACTTTGGTTATTAAGTTAAAACTCTTTTTGTTTCTCTTCACTCCCTCCCATTAGATTAATACTTTTTATAACACATTTTTAAAATCTCTAAGGACTTCTAGATTGATAAACAATCATTTAGAGAGATGGTAACTTTTAACCAATTGCAATCCAATCAAATTCATCAACGAAATGAATGTGCGTGTATTTTGTTTGCGCAAATTTAAACAGGCCTTCTCTTTCACCTAAAAAAAAAAAAAACTGTTGTTACAATCCATTTAATGAATGAAATCTCGCCAGTTGGAGAATCATCGTTGGCTCGATTAAATATTGATTGGCAAGCGAACGGGAGACAAACAGTCGATCGGCCAAACAGCTCCTCATTTGTTAAATTGATTCGGACAATTAGCGGACGCACACAAATAAAGTGCATACTCTCATAGCTATACACGGATAGAGAAATTCGGAAAGGATGATGCGAAATTTTTTTTTTAATTTAGAAACAATCAGGGCTAAATTAGAATTAAGGGATTTTATATATATATATATTAGTTTAATACGAAGTTTCGGAAGATTAGTGTGTATGTAATTAGTCAAATAGCCTAGGGAAATCCGAGGAGACAAAAAAATGTCAAATTTTTCAAACAAACAAAAGGAATTAAATAGTTCTATGAAACTTTTATTTTCGAGGCGAACTAGCTTATCGGATAAGCTGGAAAACATAAGATAATTTAAAAAAATTTGATGTTTTGGCGCACAGCACACATCTTACTCTTACCCTTCGGTAAAAAAGAAGGGCACCGTGCTGTCACACCAGATTTATTGTGTCGAGATATATTTAGTTTCAAACTTGCTTTTAAATGTTGACTGCTTGAAATAAACTAAGGTTATTTTTCAAAATTTTAATCTCATATTTGGAGATTTTATATACAATAAGGAATCCTAAATAAATGCAAAATTTCATAAGAATTGGAAAAAAACTTTTAAAATGTGTAAAAGTTCCCCCCCTTTTGAATCGAAATTAACATCTAAATGCTCATAGCGATTTAACATTGGCTCTATGGAAGGGAGCCCGGCCAATACAATACTGAAGATCCCCCCTGATTGCTCATCTCAGAAACAGAATGACGTTGTTCAAGATGCATGCTGAAAAAAAAGAACCCTAAAAGCTAACAACATCCTATACGAACTCCTAACATCTTGAACATTAACTCATTCTGTCCTGAAACAACCAAGGCCCAGAACTCAGCACTGACTGACAGAGCCCCGGAGAAAGAGAAAACACTCTTTCTCTCAAATGCGCGAAAGAGGGAAACAACAATAGAGGAATTCTCCTATTTCCCTTGAACAACGGTCAAAAGTGAAATGATCCTCTACTGGGAGCCCTGCCTAAACCTAAATGGGACGAACAACAACACCCTATGCCAGCATTGAGGAATCATTCACAATTGAACGTCAATTCAAGAGAACATCAGAGAATTCCGACATAGAAGGCCTAAAACCCCATATAAATAAATATTAATAAATGCGTGAGCGTAGAGATTTTCTAATTATTAAGCGCCCAAATACAGATTCTAACAATTGCTAGCTAGATAATCTAATAAGAATTGCGTGTAATCTTAAAAATTAAGATGCAGTTAGTAAAAGAGAAAAGAGGTCTCCTTAGAAAATAATAATCCCATACACGCAAAACTTAAATCCTAATATTGAATCATGTAATAATAGCTAAAATAATAATACATGCACACTTGAATTGTCTCATATGATGATGTTGCTCCCACCGTAGGGTAAAGGGATGAAATGAGTACTGTGCATGATCCACATATTACCAATAATCGAATAACTTTTGCACATTTACCAATAATCATATACCTTTTGCACATTGAACATTCATCCATCCCTTTACCTTGAGAAACGAAACCTGCATTTGGGTACTGAAATATAAAAACCTATTCTTTAATAGATCAAAATGTTAAATTTATGATATTAAATGAATTTAGAAAGAAATTTAACAATTAGTCTTAAAGTAATTTTAAAAAATAAAAAAATGAAATGAATTAATAAAAAATTAATTTTTCATTTAAACATTCTTTAATTTAAATTATTAACTTTCTAAAAGGGACTCTGAAATGGGAGAATTACATTAATAACATCCTATGCACCTATGTGAAAATATTCTATATTTAGCCGAAATAAGAAAATTCAAATAAAATTTTGAAAATCCTAAGCTGCTTACTCTACGCCCACGTAAATGTTCATACAGACTTTAATTGTAGCTGCTAAACTCGTGGAATCTGCTGAAGTGACTGCCTGGTTGACGTGAAGGCGATGACTGATGGCGGATGCTCTGCATGATGTTAAATCTCGAAGACGATTCGTCGATTTCTAAAAAATAAACAAAAAAAATTTTGAAAATTGAGGGAAAGCGAACCTCTGACTCAAAGAACAAGAATGCAATAATTACACTACTTATAATATTAAGTTCCTGGTTGACCGAGCCGGACCTCGGTAGTTTTTTTTTTTATAAAATTGGAAAAGCCTAAAAAAGTACATCAGTAAAGTACTGGTACTCGAGGGGCACAATTTGATTTGTATAGAAGAAATAGAAAAATATTTAAAATTTGAAAGAAATTGTAACGAGACAACTTGCTCCTCAATGAAAACATCAAAAAAAAACACCAAAATAAGAAATAACAGTCCAGGGAGAGCTTTGAGGGATAGCAACATTACTGAGTGGATACTTAGAGAAGACAGTCCCTCATAAGAAAACCTTATTCATGAGTAGAGACCGGATTTTAAGCAAAATGCTTATTGCTGAATTTTATAAGCAGCCATTAGATATTTAATTTCTATACGAATTAGGAAAAACTAAGTGTATTGAGATTGCATTTTTTATGCTTTTTTTGCTTTTTTTGAGTTTTCATGCCTTTTTTCCCTTTCGTGCTTATTTGAACTTATTTTACGAATATTTATAATTTTTTTTTTTTTTTTTTTTATTAAAAATCTTTTTTCCCATTCACACACGCATACACCAGGGACGTATATAAGGGGGGGCGCGCCCCCCCAAAACAAATTTCCCAAAACCCCGCAGTGTGAAAAAATATAGCCCTGTAAAAAAAATTTTTCCGCAGGGTGAAAAAATTTGGTTCCGCAAAAAAAAATTTTTCGCAGGGGGGCGGAATAAATTTAGTTTCTTTAAAAAAAAAATTTGTATACGCCATTGGTATGAGTAAAAATTGCTTATTAGAGGCTTTTTTTTCAACTTATATGCTTATTTAACAACTTTTTATTCAAGTTTTTTATGCTTTTTTAAGCACTTTTTTTGCATTTTTTTATGCTTTTTTGTCCGGTCTCTATTCATGAGTTATATGAGTTACCCAGGCGTATGCCTTAGCAGCCTGGTGACAATTAAAAATTATTATTTTGGATAAAATTAATAATAATCAAAAATTAGTATTTTAATAATAGAATTATCAAATGTACTGTACTATCGGAAACTAAATATATGTCGACACAAAAAAATCTCTTGTGACAAGCACAGAACACAACTTTCGATTACCGAAGGTAAGAGAAAGTTGTGTGCTGTGCGACCAGTCACACCAGATTTTTATTCTCCGTCTCTTTCTATATTCAAATAAAATTTTGAAAATCTGCTTACTCTACGCCCATGTAAATGTTCATATCGACTCACTGCACAACTTAAAATCTTGAGACGAATTGCTAATTTCTCGATCAAAAGTAAAAATATTCTTAAATTATATTATAAATAATTAAAATATAATCCTATAATATAATTGGGAAGGGATTTACCTAAATCGGGCTCGTAGTTTGAGAGAAATTGACTTTTTTGTCGGGAGGCCAAGGGACGCCCAGCTGCACTCTTCAATGGCACTCACAACACTAAATGTATAAAGCCCATGAGAGAGAATCCAACGTGGGTTCGACCTCTCTCATCGGCCACCAACTCACTACTAAATGCTCTATACCCCAAGACAGGTAGTCTCTTGCCATCTACGACAAGCTGTAACTTGTCCAAGATATTGATAAGTATCATTCAATCTAACACGAAAAAAAGGTATTAATTGGCAATTTCTATAATCTCACAAATGGGCTATAGGACCATTAGTGTTATAGAAATTCCTAATTAATACATTTTTTCGTGTTAGAATTGAATTATACTTATCAATATCCCTTACCTCTAATGGGCTGTAGGATTATTTAGTAAAGTATTGTATAAAATGTATGTTGAATGGGGATACCTATAAAAATTAGTATAATTTGAATAATTATTAAAAAAAACTATAAGAGAGGAATAATAAGTGATTAAATAAATGATTTCTATATATGCCTCTGGGCATCTTAGGCCGTTTAGACTGATATTAAATTTCGATATAATAGGCAACTACATTATGAGATTCAGGCATATCTAAAGTTAAAATTGGACAAATTACATTTTTTTTTTTTGACGTGACAACGTCTTACAAATCATGTGTCTATAGTGGCATGTTAGAGGGGCTTGCACGAAAAAGTTTATTGGCTTGAATAACTCCTCTGTCTTAAGAGGTATAATTATGACAAATATACGGTTAGAAAGAATGAGTTTTCAGCTAAAGATTTCACCATTTATTTTTTTCCTATCATTTTATTTTACCGCGCTGCGGTAAATTAAAATTTGAAAGTTTAAACCCCTGTAGATTCTGAACGGCTAATCAGATCAGACTAAATGAGATGTCATTTGGTGCAGAAAGAAAACCTCTAATAGAATAAATAAAAAAATCCCGAGTAATTAACTCCAAAATTGGTTTTTTTCTCGAAAAACCTCATTTTTTAGGCAAAAAAATATCGAAAAATAGCCCTAATTGTGCAACGCATAGCGACTTGACCATAAAAGCTACATTAAATCAAAATATAGTTTTAGAAAGAGTGATCCAATGCCCAGAGGTTATTTTTTCTTTTTTTTGATAGGACGTCATTTTACCGCATGAGAGCACTCGGCGGGATTTCGTTTTTCGAAATTTTAAACCCCTGTAGATTCCGAACGGCTAATCAGATCTGACTACATGAGATGTCATTTGGTGCAGAATGATAACCTCTAATAGAATAAATAAAAAAATCCCGAGTAATTAACTCCAAAATTGGTTTTTTTCTCGAAAAACCTCATTTTTTAGGCAAAAAAATATCGAAAAATAGCCCTAATTGTGCAACGCATAGCGACTTGACCATAAAAGCTACATTAAAGCTAAATATAGTTTTAGAAAGAGTGGTTCAATACCCCCAGGGCTTTTTTTCTTTTTTTTGATATGAAGTCATTTTACCGCATGAGAGCACTCGGCGGGATTTCGTTTTTCGAAATTTTAAACCCCTGTAGATTCCGAACGGCTAATCAGATCAGACTAAATGAGATGTCATTTAGTGCAGAAAGATAACCTCTAATAGAATAAATAAAAAAATCCCGAGTAATTAACTCCAAAATTGGTTTTTTTCTCGAAAAACCTCATTTTTTAAGCATATGTCGCCCTTAATGGATAAAAGTTTGGCCACACCTGTCATATATTGTTTCAATGAAAATGTTTGAACATGTTTATTTATGAAAACAAACTACTAGTAAAAAAAAAAAATAAAAACAATACTTTCTCTCTTTATATTTCAATATAGGTAAGAAAAAAAAATTTTTTTTGAAATCAAGCAAAAGACGTTGTCACGTTAAAAAGCCACCGGCTGTGTAGAAGACACAGCCAACACCTAATTTTACTATAAGGCCTAACGTTTATGGTTCCCATCTCCTTTTCAACATGACATTATTTTAGTAAGAAATGTTACAATATATCTTTTTTAATTATCTAGTGTTGACACAATTGTTGGTTATTAATATGACTATATTATAATAATAATTAAAATATTTATGCAATTTAAATTAAAAAAGATATTTAAATTTTATATTATAATTCTAATATAAAATCCGATAAGGGAGGCAATAGGTCACCGTAAATTAAAAATTAAATAAACTTGTTCATTTGAGGGTCAGTATTTTACTTACTCTCAGAGCGAATATTTTGGCTACCAATTAATTTAAATAAATATGTCTAAATGGTTGCAGAAAATTTAAAATTAAAAAAAAAAAATCGCGAGAATTTAGTTACTTTTAGTAATTGCCATTCATCAGCGTTTTCAGCGGGCAAATTTTTTTTTTTTTTTTGAATTTTATAATGTATTTAATTAAATTTAATTTAAGTAGTCCAATATTAATCTAACAGGCTTTAAAATTTTATCATATGATCGATGTTATGATTATTTTTATCTTAGAAGGAAAAAGTATTATTTAATAAATAATAAAAAGTATTAGAGAGTGATTAAAATAAAATTAATAAAAAGTTTTGTAATTAGGGCAGGTTCTTTCATTCAGGGTCAAGTAGCTGGTCCTCGATTAAGCGAGTTTTCCTTGTAATAAAGAAACTTCCTTCACTACTTAATATATTACCAGCCTTTGAGAGCGGAGGGGGCGAAGTTCAACGCTGTTTTTTAAGTTGTGATATAATTTAAAAGAAAACTATCAATTTTTTGGGCAATCTCTGGAAAGAATATGATAAAGTCACCGTCCCTGGGCTATATCTTAGATGACCTAGGGCGCCTATCTCGGTGTCGAGGGGCGCTAAAGGCGAGCGCCCCCCCTTCACCCCCACCATTTTACTACTATAGTTATTAAATGTGACCGTCCACGTGAAAAGGTATTAAACCTTAACTGGACTAGATTTTCAGGAGAGCCGATTTACTAAAAAGTTCAAAAAAATTTATTTATTTTTTCTATTACTGATTCCGATTCTCTAGTTCTTCATCTTATTCATCAGAATCAAAAATTTAAAAATTCAAGAAAGGTGAGACAAGAGAAAAGGGACCAAACAAACTTTAAATTCATATTTCTCAAAAATACAATAGGTTTTTCATAACCAAAATTTTAAAAATTCATATCTTCCTAACAAAAAATGATTAAAAAAAAAAACAATAGGTGAGGGAGCGGACAGCCAGGAAGTAAGCCTCCACGAAATGAAACTCAAGAGTAGTAGAGGCTTACTTCCTGGCTGCCCGCTCCCTCACCTATTGTTGAAATACAACAGCCACTTCACAAATTGTAACGATAAAAAAAATTCTAAAAATACTGGCTTGCTCAGCAGACAAAAAACTCAATTTTGGCCACGATGAAGATTTGGTACCTTTTCAAGTGGACGGTCACAAATATAGAACACATCTCATATCTTTATTAATAAAAGAAGTAGAAATATTTAATTCATTTCCCTTTCCATTCTAATTTTGTAATAATAAAATAAGATGTCGTATATTTTAAAATAAGTTTTAGTACTGAAGAAGTTTTTGTTCATTACAAGGCGGTCGTTAACCGAGGACTAGTTACTTGACCATGGATGAAGAAACTGGTTTTAGAGTTATTTTGTTCCAGAGGCCCGGCCTTAGAAAGTAGTACCAAAAAAATAATTGGAAAGTTAAAAAAATTTATATTGAATAAATTTTTAGTCAGATGTTTTAATAACAAAATGTTTAAAAAATTATAAGAATTTTTTGAGACTCCTGATTTGGAGATTTGGGAAGCCGAGTATTTTTTTTTTTCAAAATTCCAATGGAAAGTTGGTAAAACAGCGAAAGACAAACGGATACTCCGCAACATAGGCGTAGCCAGGGGGGGGGGGGTTTGGGGGTTCAAACCCCCCCCCCCCATGGGACCCAAGCCATGACTAGAAACTTAATACAAATTATATTTCACATAGGGTAAGAGAAAGTAAAATATAATAATTTACTCTAGCTAAAAAAACAAACCAAAATGATTTATAAATACCCTAAAATAATCTTAAATTTTTGAAAAAAATTTCTCTATCCCCCCCCCATCAAAAATTTCTGGCTACGCCAATGCTCCGCAATATACTATATGTATTTCGATGTCTTGATTAAATAAAAATGCAAGTGATAATATTCCAATTTTTAACTTGGCAACTAAAAGATAAAAATTTCAAGGCCACTAGTAATTAAAAGAAAAATAGTATTTGAAAATTTAAAAATCTGGTGTGACTGGTCGCACAGCACACAACTTCATTAAGAGAAAATTGTGTTCTGTGCTTGTCACACCAGATTTTTTGTGTTCACATATATTTAGTTTCCGACAGTACGGTACATTTGATTGCAAAATGTAAAATTTATAAACAGAAAAATATTTATATTTTGTTACCATGGCAACCATTTAACCTACCTATTCTTTCAGTACAAAAGTAAAGTGGTTTTCATAAGAATGCAGTGGCAAAATGAGAATATACATTTCAAAGAGCATCTAAAAAATAATTGATTTATGAATTTTAATCAAAATGGAGCGAATATTGAGAAAATCGAAAAAAACTGAAAAAGTGCATTAGTAAAGGACTAGTACTTTTTGAACGATTTTTTGAAAAAATTACCTTCATGCTTAAAATTGAACATAGACAGACAGACCATGTTGCGAAAACCACATTTTTGAATTCAGGGGACCTCAAAACATGTATATCCATCAAAAAATCTCGACATCGAATTTTTGACATGAATCCAATACTTTCTCTCTATATATATTAAAATATATATAGAGGTAAGAGGAAGTAAAAATACTAAAATGGATGAGTTAAAATGACAGCCTATATGGACCCTGTTACGGATTAGTGTGTCAAGCGCCAGGTACCAAGATTTGAGAAAATCAACATTAAAGTTTTTTGTTTTGATTAGATTATAATATATAATTTTTTTTTGTCAATTCTGCAAGTAACATTAAATATAAATTTTTTAGGACATATTTCATAAAAAATATTATTAATTATAGCATTTGAAACAATATTCCGTGCTTAACTCAATTTTTAATTTTCTTGGCGCTTGACACACTAATGCGTAACAGGGTCCAAATATGAATAATTTCCTTCTCACTTTCTTAGCTTTTCCTATATAATAATAAATATCAAAATAAATATGAGATAGTGATCAAGTTAGTCTATCAATTTATATTACATTTATACTAGAGCAGAGACACGCCTCTTCATTTCTCTTTCATAACCCTTACCTCTCTTAATCTTAAATAAAAAAGGCGTTCGGTTCATTTTTATTATAATCAAATTCAATCGATCATTTCATCAAAATAAAATATTTTCTTTTTATTTTCTCTTACTTTTATATGTAATATATAGTGAGAAAGTATTGCGAACATGTCGAAAATTCGATATCGAGATGGAAATACATGTTTTGAGTCCAAAATATTGGTCTGAGTGTGTGTAAGGATTTTAAGCATGAAGAAAATGAGCTACGAGGATGAAATTTTATATTTAAGATAAGTACACTCACTTGTCAGTTAAAATAAGCTTTTGAACAAAATCGGCTAAAAAATACTAGTACTTTACTGAAGTACTTTTTCAGCTTGTTTCGATTTTCACAAAATTGCTCGGAACGATTTTGATTAAAATCCATAAATCAAGTATCTTGAAAATAGTTTGAATTACACTTTACAGATTTTTCAAATTCATTTTCCGGCTCTTCCTTCCATAGAGCCAATGTTAAATCCCTATGGTGATTTGTATATAAATTTCGATTCAAAAGCTACCCCCTCCCTCCCCTTTGGAACATTTTGGACATTTAAAAAAAATTTTCCAATTATTATGAAATTTTATATTTATTTATCTATTGTGTATAAAATATCCAAATATGAGGTTAAAACTTTAAAAAAAACCATAGCTTATTTCAAATAGTCAACATTATATAAATTTATATTACACAGAGCCTATGGAAATTTTGAATAACTTTTTTTTTTTACTTATGAAAAGCAAGTCGTCAAGTTTGGAACTTTGTGCTATGGGAAATTAAATATATATCTCGTCAGAAAAAAATCTGGTGTGACAGTACAGCTGTGTGCTGTGCGTTAATCACTCCAGATTTTTTAATTTTTTAAAGCGTAAATTTTTCGAGAGTTGCATTTAAAAAAATGCAATTTAAAAAAAATGTTTATCATTTTATCAAAATTGAAGATTAAATACTAAAAGATAATTTTGGTAATCTATTCTTTCAAAATAAATTAATTAAATGACTCAATTTAATTGAAATGATTAATAAAAGTTTTTTTGTTCTACTAAAGTAAAATTGAAATTATTTTTTTATATACGTATCAGATGGGGTAGCGTTCCCACTTACGTGCCTTAATAAAATTTAATGACGATAAATATTTTGTGTGCTTAAATATTCACCACAATGTAAATAGATACAAACAATGAAAAAAAAATAGAATTACTGTCCTATCGAAGAGGAGTTAAGAAAACATTCCGCTCAATAAAAAACTATGGCCTCTGCAGCCTCAGTGTATATGGATAAATAAGTAAAAATAGGCAGAGCGTTTTCGAAGACCCTGAATCAGACAATTCTTCCCTGGGTGTACAAAAATAATAACTTTGTTTATTATTTTCTTTAGACAACAAGTTAACTACTGATCCAATAAAAACAATTAAGAAAAAGGCGAGTCGAATTTTACCTTTGAAGAGAAACCTGGAGAGGAGACGCTCTTTTAGATGAAAATCGAAATCTGCATAGCCGATTGTGGTGACCCCATCTGAAAAAAAAAAAATTATTTATTATTATAGGCCTATAGGACATATTGAATCTTAAAATAAAATAACATAGCCAGTCTACATTCCCCTTCTTTTTATCTATTTGTAATCAAAATGTAAACTATATGCTGTTTATAGTTGCATTTATGTTATTGAAATTATCAAGATGAAATTTTGCAATTTCTCCTCTTATAATATAAATAAATGAATATATAATTATTTTATTTATTATAATATACATTTTAAAATTATAATAAATAAAATATATAATCTAATATAAAAAAAATATATTAACAAGAGTCTCGGGAGGGACGTGAAAAAAATTTTTTGAGAAACTTTCCTCTTTCTGGGCGAATATCTCAAAAAAACTTTAAGATATCGAAGCCAAATTTATTTTATATAAAACTAGAATAAATAAGAATTATTTTGAGGGGAAATTAAAAAAAAATTCATCTTCCAAAAAGAATGGCAGAGACTCCAAATTGAGATTTTGCCAATTTCAGGAGGCCAAAAGTCTTATTTTTCCTTTTTTTCCTTCCCTTTTTTTTACTTTCTCTTAGGTCTATTATGTTAATATATAAAGAGAGAAAGTATTAGATTCATGTCAAAAATTTGATGTCGAGATTTTGATCGATATACACGTTTTGAGGTCCTCTGAATCCAAAAAAGTGGAATTCGCGACATGGTCTGTCTTAGTGTCTGTGAACAAAATATCTCAAGAACCAAAAGAGCTAGGAGGTTGACATTTTATATTCAAGTTAGGTATCCTACTGGAACGTGACACGAAGCTTTTGAACAAAATCGGTCATTGTAAGCCTATATTTTAATGTGGAAAGCAGTCGCTGGTTATATTTTTTTCTCCATAAACTTAATTCTATCGTCCCAGTATTCTTGTTTCTTGTACTCCAAAGGAGCAAAGATTTTAAATCAAAGAGATGATGCTGAGCCCAGATAATACCGATAAAAATTTATTTAAATCAATTTTTTTTACTAATGAGTATATGGTGGAATGAAAAGTATCTTTAATCATATTCCTTATATCCTTCCCAAAATGCCGTAAAGGCGAAAAAGAAAAAAAAAATTCCTAACTATAGTTCAAAAAAGAACAGTGGGTTTGGCAAAAATGGTCCAGCTCTGAATGATAAACAAAATATTTCAAGAACGAAAAGAGTTATGAGGTTGAAATTTTTACCATGGTATGCAACACGAAGTTTTTGAATAAAATCGGCCAAAGAGAACTAATTTGAAACATACTTTACTATTTTGTACTTGATTTATCAATATTGAGATTTGTCAATATCTTTAACCTCGTGGGCACGGGAGAGAGTTATAAACTAAAATATATTTCGACACAAAAATATGGTGAATAGCACATCATACAACTTTCGAATACTTAATGTAAAAGAAAGTTTTATGGTTGTGCGGTTAGTCACATCATTGTTACTATTATTAATAAAAAAATTTATTTTAAAGCAAAAAAAAAAATTAAATTGAAGGTATTTAGGCATAAATTGTTAAATAGACAGAGAAATTGACAGAAGTCATTTTTATAGACAATCCCTTGTAATAAACACTCCATCTCTATAATTTGTTTTCTAAGCGAGTTGAAAGAAAACGATCGAAAACCGGTCTCCGTGAAAAATTGCAAGGCATGCATTTGCATTGAAGAATTTCGCATTCAATTTGGGACAGAGAGGGTGAAAAAAAAAATATAAAAAAGAAAAAAACAGAAGTGGTAAATTATACAAGAAACTTTAAGATTAGAGGGTTAAAAAAGAGGCGAAATTTTGCCGCTGGGGAAAAACTAACAACAACTTGAAAGAGATTTGGATTATGAATAAAACATCTAATAATATACATTAAAGAAATTTTTTTTATCAAATATAAATATCAAGGACACAAGGGAGATGAATAACTTTGAAATTTGTTGAATAAATGAAAAGTTTTTAATTTTGTTATTAAATAAATAATTTAAAGATTTGTACTTCTCGAGTCTGTACTAGAGAAGAGAAATTTCTATTAAAATTTCACATTCCCGATAATTGGCCAGATCTGTTCAATTCAATTTTCATTGCCATCTATTGAATTTTCGATTTTTCATGATATAAATGTGTTGAGTCTAGATGAGTCGAATGTCGCCTTTTCCTGTTCCCAAGTAACATCTTTGCCCAAGAAAATTTAAATTTGTTCGACTTATTCCCACGTGACACCTTCCTCACTAGCTCAACAGCAGATGCAGCGTTTCGTAACCCTTTAGAGGGCATGCATCGAAGTTGCTACAGTTTTACTCTCTTATTTTTGTAAACTAGCCGTACGACCAACATGGAGCGGAATAATCTTTCTTTTTCTTTCTACTACTAACTACTCCCGAAAGTGTAGTGTACTAAATTTCATCAATAAAGTAATCAATTTTAAAAAAATTTATGTTATTTTTAATTAGTGTTTAAGTGCTTTATCAATATTCCCATGAACCTGAAAGAATTGTTGGATATATTATATATATATAGGCCTATATCTTTATTTAGGGTGGGAGGGAGAGCGAAGGAGGGGGGGACCTCAAATGATACATTTGGAAAAAAAAATTCAAAATCTATTTATATTAAAGTGTTTTTGAAATTCGAGAAATATTATCACTCTAAAGGCCAAAAAAGAAGCCTGATTGTACTATTTTACTTTCTCTTACAGTATATATGAAATATATTGAGAGAGTATTGCGGTCATGTCAAAAATTCGATGTCGAGATTTTGAAGGATATAGTCCTACACGTTTTGAGGTCCCCTGAGTTCAAAAAATGGGTCCCGCAAATTGGTCTGTCTATCTGTGGGCCTGTGAACAAAATATCTTAGGAACGAAAAGAGCTAGAAGGTTTAAATTTTATATTCGAGTTAGGCACCCCCCCCCCCCGCCCCAAGGGGGAAAAATAAGCTTTTTAACAAAATCGGCAAAAAAAGTACTAGTACTTTACTGATGTTTTTTTTTTTTTCGATTTTCTCAAAATTCGCTCAACGATTTTGATTAAAATTCATAAATCAACTAATTTTTTTGATGCTTTTTAAAAAGTATATCAGTGAAATTTTTCGTGAAAATTGTTTGAAGTACATTTTAATGATGTGGAAGCATTCGTAGCTCAGCGCCATTTATAAGTCGCGTGGTCAAGTTTGGAACTTAGGTGCTAAGGGCAACTAAATATATCTCGACACAAAAAAATCTGCTGTGACAAGTACAGTATACAACTTTCTCTTGCCGAAGGTTAAGAGAAAGTTGTGTTTTTGTAAGTGTTCTTACTTTTTTCTATTAACATTTGGTTTTGGAGATGGCAAGCCATATCTGAATTAACTACTGCCACGTACGAGTTTTCTACCTAATAACCTAATTATAATACATCAAATGGTATCAATTAGAAATTATATAATGAAAAAATATATTTATTATACAAATATAATGAATTGATAAATAATAAAACAATTAATTATGATAAATTTATATATTTGAATTTGAATTGAATTGGATCCGGTCGGTAGTTTATGCGGCGCCATACATATAGAAGTATATTATATTATATATTTATACATATATATATAGGGTGTTACACAAGCTAGAATGACTCCTCCCTACAGGAGTGATAGTTTTGCTCAAGGTAATTGGTGGATTGAAAAGAAGGAGAAAAAAAAGGGAGGGGGCTCGTAGGCACACGCCCCCGAGACCTTTCGGGGCCCTTGACGAGAGGTTCCCACTTTTGACAGCCACTGTTTGGTAGTTAGACAACAAACCTAACTAGAGAAAATTAGGAGCCCCACCCCCGGTGACCTTCAGTGCCCCCACCGGTTTCGTTTCGCTTCGCCTTCACTCTCACTTACTATTCCTGCCTATTATTTCATTGGCTATTTCTTAATTCTTTATTTATCTTTTTTTTTTTTAATTTTATTTTCAAACTTGTTTTTGTGAGATAACAAAAAATAACTATATATAATAATAAAAAAATTTATTTTAGATTACAAACCCTAAAATAAATGATAAATATTTCTCTTCTCTAGTATGGCAAATTTTTTTTTTTTTTTAGTTTGCGATAACTTTTTATTGTAAAATCTGCTTATAGAAATAATAGGACACGAGGTATAGATTCTAGTTTAGAAGTTCAAGCTTATTAGCTTGGAAAATAGTACCTCCAAACGAAAAATAAAACATCATAAATTAAACATCTTTTTGATTAATTGATCCCTATTAAAAAGAAGGAAGACTTTTTAATGAATATTTAAATCTAAATGAATTGAATTATGACAGTAATTATATTATTACTATCTCGAGTTCCTTCTGAAGACCGAAGAGAAAAGAAAATGATATTTATTTCTCGTTTTAACGAAAAACTCAGACACTACGAAGGTTCTGATAAAGATGGCATTCAAATCATGTGGATACTTTAAAGATTTTTTCATTAGTAGTAATATTTATTTATTTTTTTTAATATCCTTTGAAAATTACTATTCCGTTGATTTTTATCTAAAGGACAATCAATTTTAATAACTAGTTTAATTTTCATATAAGAGAAAAAAAATTATTTAAATTTTGTGCCCCGTTATTTTTAATTAAATGTTTTAAAAAGTGTCTTTATAAAGAATATTTCAACTTTAATTGGCCTATGTTTGTGCTTTTAACCTTCACTGATCTAATAAATAATATAAATGGTTGCAACTACGAATATTTTTTTTTGTTTCAATCAACCAAATGGCTTTTGAGAAAAAATATCCAATCAAAAGTTTTAATAAGATTTTTTTTTTTATATCATTTTAAATAACAGATTATTACAAGGAATTTCGGATTGGTCGGGTAACTCGTGGTCCAGGTACTCAGAAGATGTGAAAATTAAGCAAAAAAGTTTAAATT
>JAKCPI010017939.1:0-15224 GCA_023213315.1 Euborellia annulipes | reverse complement strand
CGAAGATTTTATTTAAGGCATTTGGATACCAAATGACTTAAATAAAAATGCCTGAACCCCCAATTGATAAATTAAACATACTGAATATCGTTAAAAGTCTTAAATGGCCTCAGTTGCCGAGAAGACTGGGTGAATGTGTGTGAATGTGAGTGTGAATGAGAAAAAAGTGTGAGTGAGAATATGCTATTCTTGTCTTCGTAACAATCATTTTTCAAACTTTTTAAACTAAAATAAAGTTAAGGCTCAAAAAATTTCTCTAGAATGAAAAAAAAATCTATTCAAAAATTCTTAGAAATAACAGGGATTCAAAATTTTATTTAAAAATTCTGTCTGTAACTGATAAGCGGACAACTCTTAGGAATTATTCACATTAATATTCCCATGGAAAAACATGCAATTAATTTCTTTTATATATATAAAACTTTTATTTATTTCCATGATAGGTTACATACCAAAAATAATGGAAATTTGAAAAAAGATATTATCTTTTCCATTTTAAATCATTTTTAATGTTTTTTTTTAGAGAGATATTTTATTTCTTGTTTGGCATACCAGGTAGAGCATAACCCAATATATTTTATTTAAAAAAATATATATAGGCCTATATATAGGATTGTCTTAACAACAGAAAAAGAATTCACTCTGTGAGTTATTGATATTAGATTTCACAAAAGAACGGTGCAATTTATTTTGATATAATTTGGATTTAATGAAATATTCATTTAATGGTGGTAATATATAAGAACAGATGACCCGTAGCTGATAATGAGAAAGTTATTATTGAGTGTGATGCACAACTTGTTTTTCTTCTTCTTTTTTCAAGGGCCTAGAGAATAGGTAATAATTTAAGTGAATGTGTTTTTTAGGGTTTTTTTTTCGGTGCTTATGAGAGATTGGTCGAACACCGGGGCGTTGGGAGGTACCTGCCAACTTCTTTGATTAATACATCAGCTTTAAGGGGTGGTGGGATCCATGATTAACATGTTCTTTTGTACCCGTTTGGGGAGCTTCTCCATCGTCCATCACACCGTGGGATGCTGTCTGTCCCTCTCAGTTAGTTATTTTTTTTTTCGACCTCCTCCTGGACTGGAACCCGAGATTCTCGTTCGGCTAAATAAAGACATCTCAAAAAGCCATTTCTTGCTTTGCAAGCGCTTAGTTACGGTTCAACTAACAGCCATAACTATTATCCTCGAGACATCTTAGGTAGATTTTATAGCCATAATACTCATCGGCAACTGTTATTTGAAAAAAATAGAGACAACAATATATATATATTTCTCTCTCCCCTATTTCCCTCTCGTAGGTAATCGAATACCATAATACATTGTTATAATTCAAATCAAAGTGTGATTCACTGAACAATAATTGTAATTTACGATTGAATTTATTTTGAGAGGATATTGTCCTTTTTCTTGTTATCTCAAAATAAAAAGAGTATTCTCATGTTTTCATTATTCCATTCAAGATTTATGATATTTTATTTATATAGAAGTTGGGTTGCAGTTTTTTTTTTTTATAGATAGAAAATTCTTTAAAAATGAGAGCTTAGCGAATTTGAAAAAAAGGCAAAAAAGGACAAAATATAATTAAACTAAAGTAAAAAAATAAAATAAGGCTAATAATATTATTTAAAATTTTAATTTAAGTTTTTGATAGAATTTTCTAATTTTGAACCAAATAGTAGATACTCAAAACTCTAGAAATTCTTTTAATAGAAAGAAAATGATAAAATAGTACAAATCTCCCCAAAATTGATAAATATTAAATAAAATTTCTCTGGGAAAAAAAAAATTTGAAAAAAAGAAAAATCGCCTGTTTTTCAGTGAAGCAAAGAATGTTGTTTATCAACTAAACTGGTTGCCTATTTTTCAAAAAATTAAATTGCTCAATCTTTTATTGAAAAAAAAGTTCCATTTGAGCCTTGTGAGCAGCTCAAAAATATCGGTAGGAAGTAATGTTGACTGTAACTTTTCGCATTTCAATAGTATGTATAAAATACCTGATAAAAAAAAATTTAATAATTTTTTATACATTTTTATATATCAATATTAAGAGCCCATGGGAAACAAATGATAAGTCCATTTTTCAACAGACCTCCCCACGTATGATTGAATTACTAAAACGACTAATTAATAATATTAATAAGGCAATTCTAACGCTTTATATTATAGTATGATATGAAAAATATATAAATATAAAAAATAAAGCGACAGTAGCACACTCTCGTAGCGTATTAAAGAAACCTGGTGTGTCATCGGTGGCGCACGGCTTGTAACGTGACATTCTTAAAAGATGGGCGAAAAAATTAAAAAGAATGAAAAAAAATTTTCACTTTAAAAATGGACTTATGTTTTTCTTTTGTGTTCTTTTTATATTATTAGATTTATTTTTATTATATATATATTTTTAAAAATATTTTTTTAAAATTTTTTAAAATTTTTAAAACTGAGATGATAATTATTATTTTTCAAAAATAAAACTTTCATTCAATTTACTATATAATTCTAAGCTGATAAAAAAGTGAAAAATTTGGAGTCAATTGATGCATGAAATCAAGATTAAATTCAAACAAAGAGCAGAAGTTAAGATTAGATAAAATCTTTAAAAATATAAAATTTAATTAGAAATTTAAATTGTGCAATGGAAAATGATTTGAATGCATAATTGAATTGTGTCTGGCGGGGCACTCGGTCACAGCCCCCTCCTTATTACGCCACCTTAGAGTCCATTTCGCAAAATGAATTCGCCATAAACAAGCACCTCCATTTGTGGCTGTCTAGGACAAATAAACCTCTCCTCAATTAATCTTAGAATTAGCTCTTTCGAATTTATTTTCTCTTTATTTTCCAAACATTAAATCTCTCCTTTTTAAGAGTCCTAAGAGATTCAATTAAATATATTTCAAGCTTGAATGCATTTATAAATGCATTTTATTTTTTTTTTTTATCAAAGTATGTTTTGAAAATAATTGGCTAATATATTTTAAAATCTAAAATCTTTCATGATTTTAAACGTAGATTTAAATTTTAGTCTTTATGGGAATTTGCATACTTGTATAAGGGGGAATGATCATGATATTTCAAAGAATATTTATATTGTAATTAGATGGGAGACAGGATAGCGAAATTTAATTTAAGATACAATTTACAATGTTAATTAAAGTGTTGTTTAATTAGGAAATGGCAAGACTTAGTTTAGATAGCCAAGTTTTCAGCATGCCAGCCAACATCATGCGCGCAAGTACGCAACTTGGATCTTAACTTTGCACACAATTCCACGGAAAAATTTCACTCATTATAATTCAGTCTCAAGGGAATTTAAATTTTAGAATTTTAGCCATTTAATAGCGCAATAATAATTAAGAATTTGTTTAATATCTAAATAAAAGATTATTGAAGAAATAAGGCACAGTGGGGGATTGGTGTATCGCTCGCTGTTAGACAGCTAAATAGAAATATTTAATTACCTTTAAATAAGTTTAAAACTTTTTTAGAATATTTCTTAATTAATTCTTTATAAAAAGGTCATCTGACAAGTGAATATTAAAAAAATTAATTATTTTTGGATTTTTCTTTTATTCCTAGCTTTTACATTGCAAAACTCTCTCAGGAAGTTTTTAAAGTGAAACTTTTATTTGATGCGGTCTAAAATTTTTTCGCTCTTCTATCAGCATGTCGCGTTACAGGCCGTGACGTCAAGGGCCGTGACGCTACAAGTTATGACGTCACAAGCCGTGACGACATAGGAAAGTTGAAATTTTATATATATGACGAATTATAAAAAAATAATTGTGAGATTTAATAATTCAATTTTTAAAATAATTTAAAATGATTCAAAACTTCAATTACTAAATAAATATTGTTCTCAGTTTTTTTTTTTTTTTTTTTTTTTTTTTTTTTTTTCGCCACCAAAGCCCATTTCCCCCCCCCCCCTATTTTTTTAAAATTTTTTGGAAAAAAAAAAAAAAAAAAATTTTTTTCCCCTTGAGACGGGAAAAAAACCCAAACCCCCGGGGCAAGAAGCAAATTCCCCCCCCCCCACCCACGGCCCCCGCCATTGTTCTCAGTTTTTAACATGCGTCTATTGATTTCCCATTATCATTTTCCAATTATTAAGTTAAGATCAAAAACGCGATTTTAATACCCTTAAATGAATAATATTCTGAAAATTTTCAGTTAAACGCCTACGATTCAAAAAAAAAGTTTCACTTCCATCGTGGTTTCATAAAACAATGATTTTTTTTTTTGTACATGTAGAATTTTTACAAAAATATTGTCAATTCAGTCCTACCAGTTTTTGAAAATCAAACAAATAAAATTTTCTCAAAATTCCTAACACAGATTATATTGAAAATCATCTAGGCCTCCCCCTCCTCTTTGAACAGATTATGATTTTAATAATACAAGTTTTTTATTAATGCTAATTTGAATCCGGAACTAAAATATAATAAATCATTATTACTCTCATTAATCTTACTTCCTTTATTTCTTGAATGCGCCACTGCATCTCCCTCTCGCCTCTGTCAAAAATTTCGAGCCGCCTTAACTATTATAAATCCTGGACTAACCATTATTTGAAATAAAAATAAATAATTCCCTTATGGAAAGTAACCATATCTAATATCAAATTGTTTATACCCGTTAATTCATCATGGAAAATGTTTTCCTTTTTGAAAATTTTTAATTAAAAAAAAAATCTTTAATAAATGGAGGGTGAAATAAAAAGAGGGTAATTTTAAAAATTTCTTAATAGAAATTTAGAAAGGATGTGCAATTTATTAAGCATAATTTGCAATATTGTTAGGATATAGGGCATGAGATGAACTGACGACAAGTGCTGGAGTGCTAAGGGCGCGCAGAAGGGGGCTAAAGGGATATAGGAAAAGAGAGAAAGGGAACGTCACCGTCGCCGTTCAAGGCGGATTTCTTGCAAGTAGAGTTTACGCGCGAATAACCGTAAAGTAAAGCATTCCCAATCCCGAATGTGCTCCCCTTACACCTGGGTCTTTCCCATGATATTTATCGTCCCCTTTCTCCCTTTCTCTCTCTTCTTTTTTTCCGTTTTTCCGGGATCTGGTTCACGTCCTCTCTCTGTTTCGTCTTTTCTCTCCTATCGCAATTCCGTTATGACTCCATTTTCGCTAGCGATACATTGTTCATCAACTGAAATCCTGCTTTAGAATTCCGTATTCCCTGTTCTAAGGGTATTACCATATTTCTTGTTAGTTTCGTTTGGGTAATCCTTCGCGGCGGAGGGCTCTCTCTCTCTATTTGCCGCCTCCCTCTCTTTTGTTTCTTGAGGGCCGCTAGAGCCCCATGGGGCGCTAAATTCTTCGCTATGCAAATAAATATTTATTCGCCAATAACTCAACATTATCGCCTCGAACGTTGTTGAAAAAGTTAGAGCTAACTTTATGAGTCCCAGAGTTTCTAATATCTTCTATGTTCAATCCGAGAAAGGCCAAGAAAAAGTCCTCATATTTTATAAATATATAAAACTGTGAAATGGAGCTTTTTAAGAATATAAACAAAAAAGTAAATTATAATTTAATTTAATGTTTTGTTTTTTAGAAACATTCACAGTCAAAATAGTCTAATCAGATATAGTTTCCTGTTAAATAACAAGTTAATCTTTTAATTATATGGACCATTTATTTTGAAAGTGGTGTAGTCCATTTTCTATTGTTTCGAGAAAATGAATGGTTAACATATCTGTTTACTAAAAAATCTATTTACCGACCAATTTTCAATTGTACAAAACATGGGTAATTTTTTAAGAAATTTACCTCTAGCTAGTTACACATAGAAAATTTACATTAATTTAAGCATAAATTATGTGATATCTCATTTTTTAAAAAATGGACTTACACAACACTTTCAAAATAAACGGTCCATATGTATATTTCCCCTTTAGAAGTACAATCGATATTTTGACCACTCTCAAGTTTCTCTGATTGGATGATATCAATTCTAGGATATTTAGAAAAACAACTACAACTTTTGACAATAATCCTTCCACTCTAATAAATAATTTTAAACTTAAATTGAAAATAACAAAATTTCAAAAATTATCACAGAATAGACAAAAAATGACTAGTCTCGGGCCTTGGTGTAGCACAGATATTTAATACACTATTACATTTTAATAAAGCTCACTTAATAGTTTGGTCCAGGGGTCAGCAAATCTCGGCTCGCCACTTATGATAATTCGTAGCTCTTCAAATTAAAAATATTCACTCATGAAGCTTATCGATAATAATGCTAATTACTAAAATAAAATCCCCGATACAAATATTTTCGAACATTTATACAATAGTAGTGTAAAGCAAAAATTGTGGCTCCGTAAAATGTTTCCACAACTTGTAAAGAATAAATCTGACTCTTTAGCTTCTAAAATTAGCCAACCCCTGATTTAGTCGATTAGAATATAAGAAAGAATAATAATCAACAATGACAAAAACTGCCATTTTATTTCATACTTCGGTATTCTAAGTTAGTTGTGTCTGAATTTCTCAAATGAAAATTTTTGTTCAATCTAATATATTTACCAAAATTTTCAATTTGAAATGAAGTCTTTAAAATAGAAATTTCAATTTGACTTTCATCAACGTTAGAGGGGTATGGGAAATGTTCTCGCAACATTTTCTACTACATATGGCATACATCTAAGGATTTGTAAACATTACGCAAATCAATTAGGATGATTAGAAGTCAGGAATATAAATAAAAATTTTTATTGTATTTTTACTTTCTCTTATTTGAACTTGCGACGTTTCAGTCACCATCGCAACCTTCCTCAGTATAGTAATTGTTAATATCCAGTATTATTCAAATGAATATTGCAACTATACAATAAAATATTTATTTTCGTATGGAAAGTATAGTAATTTGCTTGTTGGGGGTTTCTTTTATTTAATGAAATATTCGAAATCTAATTTTAATATTTTTAGTTTCTCTTATTTTTTTTATTAAATTAGCTTCTCATTAATTTTTTAAATTTAACAGTATTTACTAAATATTAATACGAGTATTGATTTTTTTTTAATTCTTAAAAAACCCGATTTTTTTTTGTAATCTCTCGTTCATGTAAAAAATCCGATTGATGTTATTTTTATTATTTCTTATAGCTACTTTAAAATTTGTCTTAATCTTGATCTTATCCAAGATATTTCCATATGAATGGCTTTTTTTATAAGCTATGAATAAAATTAACTAATAATAAAAAAATGTATTCGTTTTATTAAGATAATAATTTTTTAAATGGATACTAAATTATTAATAATTTTCTAATTTGAATTAAATCTATGTTTGAAGAGAGCGGGGAGGTTTAACCCTTATAGAGTCATCAAATTTTCAGTTTGTTTATCGATACTTGCACTCGAAAGGTTATGGATTGATTCGGCAAGTGATAACAAAGTATCGAGGGGCAATGATTGACGAGCCTCTATTTTTCACTTAGCAGATTAGTTTCAAAGCAGGGGAAGAGATACGAGATGGGCTTGTATTAGTGATTAGGAATAGTAGTGGATATAGCTATCTATTAATTTACTTTATCAATATAATAATAGAAAGGATGGGTGTTTGACTAATCTAGAACGACACACATTATCTATCCAACGTTTAAAATTGAAATTTCCAAATTTCTTTTTGCAATTTTCATCCCTTAAAAATTTGTTAAAAAATATTTTTTAATTTAAAGCCGGATTATTAGTCATTGTCAATTAGAACACATTTCCTAGTCCAAGAAATTTTTTTTCCACAGTTTTAATTCAATTTTTGAAAGTGAAACTTTTTTTACATCGCCTCCTCTATTATCGCATTGGGTGACATCACCGACGACTCACACCAGGTTTCTTTACTACGCTGCGAGAGTACGCTAGTGTCGCTAGAGCTCTAGTGAAGGTGGGGGCAGAGTGGGGGGTCCCTAATAACAAAACCGCTATTTTAAAAATGAGTAAAATAAAAATTATTCGTATAATAAGCCTATAAGTTTAATATAATTGAGCAAAAATACAAAAATATAGTGGGAGAGGGGGGGGAGGAGTAGAAAAAAACAATTTTTTACCCCTCTCTTCTAAGCATAATCCGAAATGACTTTCCTACTTTATTCTTATTTATGATAATTTTAAAAATATTCTTTAATTAATTATAATAAACCATTTTGGGCAAATCCAAGGCTTCATATCGGGAACAGAAAAAATCAAATCATAAATTTATGTAAAATATATGGACAAAAATAAAACTAATTTCAATAAAAAAAATTCGAACAAAAATTAATTAATAATTTTAACTACATTTTCGCCCTCGGGCCTTGGTGTAGATGTTAGCCTGCTGGTTTTTTGTACCAAGGATCGCGGGTTCGCATCCCGTCCCAGGCAAAAAAATTTGTTTAAATTGTATTGGCTACCAATTAATTTAAATAAATAGGAGACGAGGTCTAAATGGCCTTCGATGCCGAAAAAAACTTTAAATGAAATAAAAAAAAAAACTACATTTTCGGTTCTTTGCTTAGATCTGCCTCAGTGCAGACCATGCTTGCTTGGTAGCATCACTGGAAATTAAACTACTTCACTCTCGGTTCATTCTAGAGCAGCGGTTCCCAACCCGTGGGCCCAGTTGAGGGCCCCGGGCTGATTGGAACTGGGCCGCGGACGTCTAACAATTGTAAGAAAAAGTGAAAATTATATTTATTTATATAAAATTATATATATATACCCTGGGCCTTAGAGTTTTTTTTTTACGGACATAAAAAAAGGTTGGGAACCACTGTTCTAGAGCAATGAATCGAATTACAATTACAATTATATATAATTCTTATTTAAATGAGGACTAACTCGCGATCTCTGAGAGGGTGGAGTTATTTAATTAATAAACATAGCAGTTGAATAATAAATATTTATCTTTTATCATAATGGGAACACTCTCTATAAAAACATCAAGTAGACTTTAAAGTTAAAAAAAAAAAAACACCCTCTACTATTTTCAACAATATTATTGTATTTTATTATTATAAAAACTTATGTATAAAAGGTTTTTTCTTTTTTTTTTTATACTGAATAATTAATGATTTATTAATGTAAATTTCGCTCGGCGTAAGATTATCTTAAGTGGGCGAATTTTAAGTATCTCGATACTTAGACGAGCCTATGCAGCCGAGGCGGGCCCCGTTTGGTTTTTCAGACTTGTTTAAAAGTCAACAAGATTAGGTTTTGCCCTTATCTCCGATGCAATTTAGTGAAGAAACTGTCTTGGTGGAGCCATTATGGAAATTTCTTTAATTAAGAAAGTGTACATTAAATCTTTGGAAGGAAAAAGGAAGGGGGATGGGGGTAAGGAGCCCCGAGCAGCGATTCGAATAATTTATATTGTATCATATTGGTTTCGTCCAAGTCATTTCCATTTGATTACGTTCAAGAAGAGAGAAGAGAAGAGAAATTTTAGTTGCTTTACGAAGAGTAGCTTTTAATTATCTAATATTGTTTGATTTTATTATATTTTAAAACTAAACCAAAAAACCGGAACTCATTTAAATGCTAATATTTTTCAATAGGGCAATTATAAAGGGACTGACATCGAAAAATTATATAAATATTTAGATTAAATTTTTTTTTTTGCTAATTTAAAAAAAAAAAATTAGAATCTAAATTGGAGATAAATAAAAATACAAATGCCTTTTAAATTACATTATCCGAGAGATTATCTTGGTTATATTAGTATTTATTAATTGATCAACAGGGTCTTTGTTTTTTAAAAATAATAATAATAAAATAGGGAACAAGTTTGTTATAAAAGCCAAAAAACCAGGAATATAAATAAAAAAAAAAAGTTGCTAATATTTTTAGTATATATAGGCTACACCTTGCATGAAGATATTGATTAAGCATCAACAATAATTTCTTTATCCAATATACAGGACTGATTATTTCCAAAAAAATATATTTTACCAAAAAATATAATGTAATTTATTTTCCATCCAATAATGGACCAATCTATACAAAATATTAAACAAGATTTTTTAGAAAGATCTAATCTAATCTAAATATTTTTTGGACAAAACTATTTTATAATGATACAAATATTAATATTAATGCTTTTTTAGGGATGAGATAAAATGTTTTTGGATTTATTATTTGATACAATCCCCTCTCACTGAAATTGTTCACACCTGAGATGGGCCGTGTACATCCTAAATCCTCAAACCATTTTTTTTTTTTTTCATCCCCCTTACAACAAATAATTCCCACATTCATTAAACTATTGTTAGATGGTACAAAGGGTAGCACACATATGCCCCGGAAACCCTGGAAATCCTGGGTTCGATTCTCGGGGGCCATGGACGCTTGGCCCACCTACAAATAAACATACACATATGCCAAATAAAAATATTTCAAATTTAAATACTTACTGGTTAGAAAATAGGCAACCACTTAACAATCAAGCATCAACGATAGATTTTTACTGTCAGAGCCGTTTTAAAATAAAAAAGAAAAGTAAAAATTTTTTTTTTTTTGATATTTATTTCTCCATAATGTTTATTTTTTTAGTTTTTTGATGTTATTTTGTCCGTAAATTAAGTTATTTCTATTTCTAAAAATAAAAAATAATTCAATTAAGCTTAGTTTACTTAGATTACGAAAATATTTACTTTCTCTTATTTCTATAACTAAGATATAAATGACGACACAAAAAATTACAGGCTGTGATAGTGGACCACACAACACAACTTTCGATTCACCTAAGGATATTATAAAAACTTTTAGTTCTGTGTTTTTCAATTGGGGGTCACGGAGCCTTTCTCTTGGGTCGTCGGAAAAAGCAAGTTCTACAAAGACAATATCAGTGATGAGAGAATGTTGTTTATTTTTCAAAATTTGTCAAATCTTGTACTATTTTTGAAATATTAACAATAAAATCATTTTCTAACTGAAGTCTTATTTCTGACTACTGTAATCTATTTCATCTTATTTTCAAAGCTCTCAGCTTATCAATCTTATGTCTTAATAATGAAAATAGCTACCAAAATAGAGAAAATCAGATACTATTTACTAACTTTTGTCAGTCTATGGACCAAGGGGGTCGACAGAATTTTTCAACCTGTAAAGGGATCACATATTCAGAAAGATTGAAAAACAATGAAGTTTTTCTCAAAAATTATAGTCTTGACCTTTTGAGTTGTTGAGCGAGTCACACCAGGATGTAGCCAAAAACATTTTTGTGAAGAGGGAGTTTGGAAATCCAGACGATTATTCCCCCGCTAAATGAATAAGTTTTAAAGATATAATATTCTGTTATTTAAAAAATATTTTAAAATAAATTATAAATATTCCTCTAATATTTCCACTAGACTATTTCTCAGCTCAAGGCATTCGAATTCGTACCCATTTCCAGAGAATAACAAAACTATTGTGATCAAAACAAATTTCCAACCTCCCGATTTCCTTCTTTTTTTGTTTTTAAATTATTTATTATTGTTAGGTTCTATTTTGCAAAAGAACAATTAATAAATTTACCCCACACAAAAACATTCTAACCTACTCCTATAATTCTACCATTTTCCCCCCATTGTCTAATTATCTTTGTATTGGAAGGAATCTTATTCATTTCAAAAATAATTATTAATCACTATTCCAACATAGAAAAATTCATTTATTAAAGCTTTTTTATTTGTACTATTTTCATTAAGATTGCCATCCCCACACTCAATAAACTAACATTAATGTCATTTAAGCCCATAATCCAGCCCTATGATATTGTAGATGTTTAATTACTAATTAAAAGTTCTTCAAAAGAAGGTAAAACAACATTTTCGGTAATAGAGCGTGTTTATTATAAGTTAAGGTCATCGATCAGCATCCTTCTGGCTTAGGGGTTAATTAAGAACAAGAGAGGGAACATGCGGCCACAAGACACCCCATATGCCGAAGCTCAACACACACGGGAACCTCTTCTTAAACATTATGCCTGAGTTATCGTCCAATATTTGAATGTTAGTATTCCATGTAATATATTTTAAGATACGACCGAAACTTGGGTGGCACGGCAAAGTCCTAGGGAGAACGGAACATGTGTATAGAGTGCAAAACGGGGCTGATTTTCTTGCAAAGGGGGTAGTTTTCTTCCATTCCCCAACCCAAAGCACAGGATGCTGTGGGATAAGAAGGGAAAAAAATGCAATTTGGCGCACCGGTTGCCGCCGCCTGGAAGACGCTCCGGGGGATCTTAAGAGGGGAACAGGGAGCAGGTCTTTGGAAGTTGCTACGTGGAAAGCATTAGGACGCGGCCCGAAATTGTAATGTGTTATTGATTTGAGATTAGAAATGGCGCATCGAATTATACTGAGCGAAATATAATAAAGCCCCCCAACCCATAGACATGACGAAAGAAAAAAAAAAAAAAAGATTTAAGATTCATTTTGGAATGTTAAAACTTCTACGACTGACTATTCACCCCTCACCCCTTGGCAACGATATTAAATATGCAGCTCAATTTATTCCCTAAGAACATTTGAATAAAAATGAAATCATGTCTTCCATGTTTATTCCCAACGACAAACAGAGATTATAGTTAATGCGCTAAGCAATCTTAATTAGATTAGGGAAGTATTTTTTATAATTCCTTTTGAGAGTGGAGTGAGGTAAGAAAGGGCGGCATTCTTGAAAACTCATTTGAGAGGGGAAAAAAAAATTGACAAAACTTTGCAACTTCAAATTGGAATGAAATTTCTCAATTCTCAGATTACTCATTAAGGGCTTTTGGTCTCTGGCCCTTCAGGGCGCCCTCGATCTCATTAATTAGAGATGCTCTTAGGAGGGAGCCATCAACCCTGGGAAAAATTAATAAAATTTAATTGTCATTTCTCTTAATATACATAAAATACATTGTAAGACCCATAATGTGATTTTATCTTATCTCAAATGTTTACATTGAATAATTTAATTTAATAATTTCTTCTAGTTTCCAATTTAATAAGTTTTAACTTTTATAAAAAATTAAAATTTGGTATAATGCCAGTATGCTTACATTAAAAAAAAAAATGTATTCTATTGTGTTGTTTTTGTATTTTTTCAATGTGATTTGTTAACTTGCCCATTAAGTTCTTGAGTTCTCCTCTGTGATTCTGCAATACGATGTCCATGCCTTCCGTTTCTGGATGTAGATATAAATTAAATTGTATGCTGGGTATGTGAAATTGGAGTCGGGAGGAATAAAACCAGCGTTTGTCGAACACCTTAACACTTATTCTAAGCAGACGATTCGGTAAACATAACGGTTGCCATCTTCAGTGCCAATGAAAGTTTTTTAAGGTGTCCCTGTCATATATGATAATATTGTAAAGTATAGGAAGCATCAGCCTGGAGCGCTCGGTAAGCAAAAAAAGGAAATTTGGTTAGAGAAAAAAAAGGTACTATAATAGATTTTTTTTTCATAATCGATTATTTTTTCGTCTGTCCAGATCCAATAATCGATTAATCGTAATAATCGATTATTTTTTCGATAATCGAACACCCCTAATTGTGACTAATAAATAAGATAAAATTAGAATCAAAACTTCTGCATAGTCTTTTTAATTTAAGTGACCAAATATTAGATTATAAAATATACCTTTTATGTTACATGTTCTTTAAAAATAAAATCTTATATAATTTTAAAAATCAAAATTATTTTCAAAATATCTTTATTTATAAAAATTAACTTGATATTAATTTAACAAAAAAATAAAAAATTATAAAACACCTAATCACTTGACATACTTGAGGTTTTATTGATTCCGCTTTTGGGGTGACCCTCGAAAGGGAGCTCAAAGGGCATGAAGGGTTGGTTGGTGGTCTGATCCCACCACCTTTTGCCGAAAAAACGCGACCAGCTCTCCTAACTAGGAATTAAACGAGCCATTACTTGGTTCCCGGGGTAATCACCGGAATCGTCTACTACAAATTTATATTTATCCAACGGGAATAGTTAAAAAGAGGATTATTCCTCATTTTAAATATCAGCCATTTAATAATGCCATTTAATTTTATTAAACTGCAAATTGAAACATTATAAATAGACAGAGAGAGAGAGAGAGAGATATCAAAAATGGCGGAGATTTTCTAATTTCATTTAATATAATCATCACAAAAAGTCAACATTCTTGATTTCGTTTTCGTTTTTTTTTTCCTCTCACTGTCAGGACCTCCTTTCTAGAATCTTATGGGATTATCAAGCCTATAAACACTATTAGTGGTATCGAAATGCGCCATTATCTCAATCGCCAACAAATACAATTAAAATAAAAACAAGGCTCTTGGTTGTCAGTTTAGGAGGAAACCATAAAATGAAATTCTTATGATGGGTTCGCCATTTAAATTTCATTGTCTTCAAACAGAAACGAGTTTCAAACTAGCCTCAAGATTTTTATTAGACTTGGTAAAGTTTCGACAACGTAACCGGTGTTTTTGTTCTTTTTTTTTTGTGTGTTGTGTATTTTGTGATTCGTCGTCGACGAGAGCAAGCGTTCTAATAAAAATATCAAAAAACATTGCGGCAAGTTATTTGAATACAGGACATAAAATTGAAGGAAAACTATTTAAGAATATCAAGAAGAAATTTTCTTTCGAAAGTCGTTTAAATAACGTATAAATAAACAATTTGAATAGTTTATTATGAGGAGGCAATTGAAATTGAAAATAAAAGCAGACTTATAATTTAGAGTCGGAGGTTACATTTATTCAATTTATAAACTACCCCAAAAAATATTCCCTCTGGAAATAATATGATTGTAAAGAGATAATTTTAGACTTTGCAAACTAATAAACTAATCTCAAAGTACGCATAATCTGGCCATTTTTGAAATCGTATATGTTACCTTATTAAAGTTTGACTCAAATCTGTAAATCAGCCCCTTAAACCTTCTTTATAAAAAATGAACAATGGTATGTCTTATAAAGCATATAGTAGAGAATGGAACATTAATTCGCCATAGTTTGTTTTAAAAGCCGTTTATAATGATGAAGAAAACGAAGGGGGCTTAAGTGACTTTCTTCATCGGAAAATTTTTTTTGCTTAAGGGGCTACGGGAGCGAAGAGGTTATGCATGTTTTTCCCGATAAGATGGCGTTGTGTGTCATTAAAAGTATGCCCAAATATCAGTTAATTCAAAAATTTGCCAAGAGATGTCAGAATGGTAGCTAATAATTCTTAATGCATTTGGTTGGTTTTCATTGATCTTTTAATAAAAAA
>JAKCPI010017938.1:0-15021 GCA_023213315.1 Euborellia annulipes | reverse complement strand
AAATTCGAGATTTATAAAGGTTTTTTTCCGCTCTACGCTCTCCCGTCTTCCTCCCTATTTTTTTTAAATTTTCGCTTGATTTTAATAAAATTTAAAATGACGCTGGAAGGTGTAAAATAATTAAAAATGGTATTCCAGATCTCAATTTTTTCTACTTATAAAAGCATAACCCTACCACCGCTAGTAATGAATAAATTTAAAAAAAAAATTCATCACAAAAAACTGGTATTATGAAAAGAAAAAATTAAATTTTAATTATTGGTAATTAAATTGCCAAAATATTTAAATACATTCAAACATATAATAACAACAAATTTTGGAAAGTCTAGACGCTCAACGCTTCTTATAATTAAGAAAAGGCGAGGGTCCGCCGCAGGTGGGTCCGACCTAGCAGGTGAAGGGTCCAGGGGGGGCGAAACCCGCCGAGGGTGGGCGGCACAGCTAGTTGTTAAATATTTTTCTAATTATATTAAAACTTTAATTAGTCTATTTCTCATTACTGGCATTTAAATGCCCAAATGGGTATTAAGCAAATGATTGAATATGGTCAGCCCACGACCAAAACTGCAAGAAATCATCGCCTAATAAATCCTAAAAAAAAAAAAAAAAACAATAAAGTCAGTGACTCTGCACAGGAACAGCCAAAATAGCCCACGGGGCGTGGTGTAGAGGTTAGCATACAAGCTAACCTTCATATACCAAACATCGTAAGCCCGGACCCCAGGTAGTCCGGATGATTTGTTTATTGAAGCTTTCATCTGGATACCAGATGGCTTAAATAAAAATGCCTGGACCCTATATATATAAATTCATAAATAACGGTTATCGTAAATGTCTTATATGGCCTGAGCTGCCGAAAAGACAGTGTGAATGTGTGTGTGAGTAAAAGTGTGAATGAGAAAAAAGTGTGAACAGCCAAAAAATAAAAGCCTTTATTGAAACGTTTCGGTAAATATTCAGAGGGGCTTCCTTCTGACTAAACTCAGACATTTCAAAACCATTTTCAAGACCTAGTAAATTCTTTATGTCTAAATGATGATGATTTTTATATGTATAAGCTTATGTTAAATTTCTAGATCATGATAATGGTTTTGAAAAAACCAGAAACTCAACACGCTAAGTCGGCAATAAAGTCTCAATTAATTAAAATTATATTAAAATCATTCATTATTTTAAGATTTTATAATTAATTAAATTATCGTCTAATTATAGATACCTTCAGAGCTATGACACAAACTATTAAATGTTTAGATGGCAGCATTGTATTTTATTTTACTAAAGGTGGCAGCACTAGTGAAATAAGACACAGTGCTGCCATCTACTATCTATTTATATTCATCGTAGTAAAATAATAAACAGTGCTGCCATCTACGATGAATATAAATAAGATTGTAAATAGAATCTAACAGTCGCTTTGTGACATAGCTCTGACATATTAACGTCGAAATAAAATTTAAATTTAACCTTGTGTTATTTATTTATCTATAATTAGTTGATAAATTAATTTAATTTATTTCAACTAGCGCCAACTGTGAATTCTTTGGATCATATTAAGATTTTATAGTTTTTACGAGGTCTCTCGGATTTGTCAAGTAACCACTTCTGAATCAAAGTAAGAATATTAATAGTATGACAAGTTTGTCTAATAAAGTATTATTATTCTATATACCTTACATCTTCATTTACAATTATCCGTGAAAAAAAAATGTGACTTTAAAAGTGTTCACCGCCAGGAATTCCAAGTGTATAGAAACACTGCAATTTGAATAAACCCGGAATACAAAAAAAAAAAATACGAGATATATGAGGCCAATAGGTCGAGAAGAAGAGTATTAAATTAAATTTAAAGCTTGAGATTAGATAGGGGGGAGGTTTTTTTTTTTTGTTTTTTTGTTGTCCCTAATTGACGTACGAGTAGAAAGAGAGAGAGAGAGAGGGCGTCCATGTCATAAGAGATTGAATTAATTACCTGTGGATCCTTTCCTTTCACCCGCACAAAAGAGGGGTGAGCAGTTTGAGTGACTGATGGCAAAGGAGGAAAAGGGCAAACCTTTTTGAGCCTTTCACGTTTTATCTTTATATATATTGTGATGACATTTAATTATTATCTAGCATCTTTTTTAAAGATTTAACAAAACAGCAGGGGTAATGCCCAGAGACCTTAATTATAGCGGTTGTTCCGTGGGTGCATTTCTTTTTTTTAGACATCAGGGTCACACTAGTGTAGAGGGGATTAATCATAATCTGAAAAATAGAGATATGTGAACTAGGAATCAATAATTACATTTATAAAACCTTTTGTTATAAATATAATTGTTATCTCAAAAACCCTTAGAGATATCATGTTGAAATTAATTTTTTTCAATTTCTTACCCTTGTTTTAGTAGAAAACGAATACCCACAATAATAAGTGTAAAAGTGAAAAGCCGAGTGAGTTCTGACCTAAAGGGGCAAGCGCAACGCCAAGAGACCCCCTTAGAACTAGTGATTCGGCGGAATCAGATGTTGAAACGGAAATAATGAACGAGAGTATTGCATTCGCAATTGTTGATTTTCAAATTTGTTTTTAAACTTATATCTTAAAAGAGAAATCATATCATTAACATTCAATGTTTCTTTAGCTAAAGATTTCTTAGAGGAGTGCCTAGAGATCCCTCATTAGAGCTAGAATATCGCTCTTCATTCACTAACTTTCGGTTTCCCTTTCCTCGTAATGGCCCGCAATACAATTTTTTCTAGTGTATTCTAAAAAAAAAAAACTCTATTTCAATTAATTAAATAGTTTCTAAATTAACCGACATTTGAAAATTCTCAGTGATTTATAAAAATTAGGAAGAGTAAGGCGAGAAGGGGGATTTTATTAAAAATAAACCGAGAATTCGACACTATTATTGTCCTGATGATGACCGAAACGTAATTTTTTTTAATTAAAAATTTAAATATAAAATGTTTTTCTAAATTAATTTACATAAAATGATTAACAACAAGTTTGAGTTTAGTTTTAGAAGATATAGAAGGGGGAGGGGGGGGGAGGGGTAGTGTAGTTTGATCATCATCAAAGGCTCATTTTCATTTTCTCTCTCACTCTACTCGTTTGCCTCTTCAAAAGCAGCAGGAGCAGCAGCACTAAAACAAAATACACTCTCCTTGTTTGTTTGTTAATTACTCCCTACTGCTGTTGCTGTTTATTATTAACTACTAACATGTTTTGTATGCACCCTATAGTTTTGCATTAAAAAAAAAAATTCAACCTCGCCAACGTGGTTTCAATTTCCTAATTTTTGGTATTATTGCTTTAAATATTCTCTTAACTTACAATATAAATTAATTTTATTTTCATTCAAATAATTTCATAGAATAAAATTAGTTTTCTACTAACATAAGCATACGAAATTGAATAAAATATTTTATACTAATTAATTTAAAAATTTATTTATTTGAATACCTATTATCTTTAATAATTAGATTAAATTCAAATAGAGTCATGTGGGTATTCGTTTTCTACTAACACAAGGATAAGAAATTGAAATAAATAAATTCCATTGTGATATCTCTAAGTGTTTTTGAGATAACAATTATGTTTATAAAAAATTTTTTATAAATCTAACATTTATATTTCTTACTGTCCAAATACCTATTATAGTAATTAATTTTAATAACATATCTCTGTTTTTAGATTAATAACGATTAATTTAAAAATTTATTTATTTGAATACCTATTATCTATAATATTAAATTGAATTGAAATAGTCATCGGGGTACTCGTTTTCTACTAACACAAGGATAAGAAATTGAAATAAATAAATTCCATTGTTATATCTCTAAGTTTTTTTGAGAAAACAATTATATTTATAACAAAAAGTTTTATAAATGTAATATTTATATTTCCTACTGTCCAAATCCATATTGTCCATGTTTAAAATTGCAATATATATTTTTCTCTTTTAAAAAAAGAAATTAAAAATTCAAAGTTTGACATGAAAAAGAGAACGAAGGAAAAAAGAATGAAAAAGAAATGGATGAAAAAGCTTTTTGTTTCTTTCTCTTTTTTTATTTTGAGGTTAGAAATCTTAGGTTTGTTCGCTTTAAGGCAAAAAAGAAAAAAAAAAGGATTCTTCTCTTTTCGACAAGGAAAAAAGGAAGCTTATCGTTGTCGATACAACCAAACAACAACAACAACAACAGCGGCTCTAACCAATCAATGAAAATAAAATATTTTGTTAAACAATTTATTGATATATAAAAAAAAATCTGGTGTGACTGGACAACTTTTGATTACCAGATTTTTCGAGTCGACATATATTTAGTTTCAAAAGATATATTAGAATTCAGGATGTAAAAAGAAAGTAACAGACTGATTTGGTAAATATTTTTATTTAACAAAATTTATTTTTATTATTAAAGAAATGAGAACTAGAAATATCTCCAGGGTGGTTGGTTTGTGTAATTAAATAGTATCAAGGCCGTCTAATTTAATTCAAGTTTATACACAATGAGTAAAGTTACAACACCATTAAATTAAGAAAGCTTGAATTTTGTGTTTGTGTTTTTTCTTTTTTTTTTTTTTTTTTTTTTTACTTTCTTTCTCTAACAACGTTTAATTAAGGAGTGAAGCAAAGAGTTTGTCTCCGGGGCTGTTAAGGAGAAGAGGGAGGGCCACCCCTCCTTACTTCGATCAGACTCTGAACAACACACACACACCACCACACAGGTGTAAATCTTAACGAACCACCACCACCACCCTCACCCTTCAAACTCGTAAAAATTTGGGTCTCTAATTAACTTCATTTCTTTAATTACAAAGAGCAGGGGAATGTAGAGTGGGGGGTGGGGATTAAGAAAAATAAAACGTCATAATGAAGAACATTTATTTATCTATTAAACGTTTTTTATCTGTTCACTTTTATTTATTTCACTTCCTAAAAAAAAAATACTTAATTAATTCGATAGATAATTTACCGGCAACTAAAGTACATTTTAAAAAATTTGATAGAAAAAAATTCCATTCAAAAATCACAATTAGAAACAGAGAAATTAATATTTGAAAAAATATCGAATATCAATTATTGCGTAATAATTAAATTCTTTTATTAAATTTTTTTTAATTATTAATTTATCATTGCATAATAATAAACTTTTCTCCTTAATTTTTTAAAAATAATTCATTATTATTGTTATCATCAGTAATAAACATTTTTTTTTTTTTGTTTTAGATTTGTTTAAAAAAATAAAAAACTTAATTTAGTTGTTTAAATGCCCGTAACTTATTTGCTCTTTATTCTCTTTCTTATATTCTTTTTTTAACCAACATCGTTAACCTATTTACTCGTTAATATAAATATATATAAAAAAAAAATTAATTAAAATACCTAGAACAAGTGTCTCTAAGGTAAATTGAGATTTTGATTAACAACAACAACAACAAATTAGATGAAAAAAACAAGACAACAACAACAACGTCTTTTTTTTATATTTTTTAATTATTTTTTGAATTTTAAAATTTAAATATTCTTACAAGCATAGGATAAGCCTGATGATGTCAAAGTTTGGTGTTTTATTTTTTGTTTAGGGACAAGCGTTTAATTAAAGGCATTAAAAACTTCCAAATGTTAACAAAAATAATATTGGGGCGTTTTATCTTATTTTGTTAAAAAAAAATTCATTTATTCTCAATATATATAGCCTATTCAAATGTATTTAAATATTAGGGAGTGTATAAATTCGTTAATTAACACGCATATTCAAATAATAATTTCTCAGCATCTAATAAGAATTTTGACATGCAATTATTTCCAATATTTTTCTTAATGTTTCTACTTACTGCCTGTAAAATTTCATTCCAAAATTCTACTTGGAAATTTAATTTCCTAAATTATTTTTTAATATTTAACAAAATTTATTAATACACACAAATATTTCTCAACCAAAATTTACCATTTTTCCATTTTTTCTTTTTCCACTTCTCCTGAAAATTTCATTCCAAAATTCTACTTGAATGATATAAAAATTTCCGTAAAAAAAAAAATTAATTAATTTTATTTAATAAATATTTACCAGGGTATATTCAAATGTATGAATTTAAATTCGTTAATTAACACGCATATTCAAATAATAATTTCTCAGCATCTAATAAGAATTTTGACATGCAATTTTTTTTTCAATATTTTTCTTAATGTTTCTACTTGCTGCCGGTAAAATTTTGTTTCAAAATTTCACTTGGAAATAATTTTAAAATTGTTTAATGATGAGAAAATAAGGGAGTCAAAAGCAAAATTATTTAAAAAAAAAATTGCTTTAATTATCAATTCTGTCGCTTCGGCTATTCCTTCCGGTCTTCTTCAGGACCTTTAACACACAATAAAATTTAAACATCTATTTTTTCTTTTGCTTAATTTAACGATGCAAAAATAAATATTCTTGTATTAAATTATAGAAAAGAAAGAGTGGGAACTTGGAGTTTTTGTGTATGTACTCTCAGTGCATATAGGTACCTATATTGGATTATCACAAAACTTAATTCTTAAAGTCATTGAACTACACATCTCCAACGGCACAATTATTTGTGATAGACGGTTATTCTCATCTAATATTTATTTCCTGATGATGGTCATGCCAGGACCGAAACTGCAACTTTGCAAGCAGACGTCACTTAATAAACCCTATTAAAAACATAAAAAATTTATTCTTAGCATCTCCATCTGCATTTATCAAATTTTTTTTATTATTAAGAATGACGTCATTTCGGTTAGCCATAATTTTTTTTTTTTCTATATTTTAGGAATCTCAATGATAGTGATAATAAATTAAGAGAGTCTGTCTCTATCTGATTCATAAATTCCAGGCAAATGAGTGCAAGAAACCCTCTTCAATTAAGACGTGATTCGATTGAGAGAGATTAAAGGGTTAGATATTATAATCAATTAGAATTGCATCTAGCAAAAAACACCCCTCTGTGTGTGTGTGTGTGTGTGTGTGTGTGAGAGTTTTTTTTTTTTTTTTTTTTTTTTTTTTAAAAACATTCACACTTTTTTCTCATTCACACTCACATTCACACAGTCTTTTCGGCAACTGAGGCCATTTAAGACTTTTTACGATAATCAGTATGTTTAATATATCAATTGGGGGGTCCAGGCATTTTTATTTAAGTCATTTGGTATCCAAATGCCTTAAATAAAATTATCGGACTGCCTGGGATCCGAACCCGAGACGTTCGGTATAGAAGGTAGGCACGCTACCAACTACTCCAAGCCCCTTGGGCTGTGTGAGAGTTCAAGTGCTGAATTAATTTTTTTTTTATATTCTTTGTATTCTATTAATTAAATTTTATAAAAATATTAGGCTATTTCAAATTATTAAAGGTTTAAAAAAAAATTAATTATCTTTGATTAATTAAAATCTCATTAATGAGATAATATAAATGATGTTATAAAAATAAATGAAAGGAAAAAATTATTTATTCCATCAATTGTAAATTGTACATACAATATATTAAATTATATATATTTTTTGTAAAAGAGAATGAAATCATTCTCTTATTTTTAATAAAGATTACTCTGGAATCCAGAGTTTGGTTTTATACACGATTTTGCAGTTTAATACAAAAATCGCGGATAAAACTTGTATAAAATGTATAAAACTTGGATGCGCATGCGCAAATCCGACGAGAAAGGAAATTCAAATAAAATTTCATTTTTCAATTGAATCGTTTATTTCAGAAAGCACCTAAGTGCGTTTTTTTCAACTTTCGGAAAACTAAAAAAAACTGTTTTGCAGCTTAAGTATAGGTCTAGCCTTCTTCAAATATTTTTTTACCAAATCAAAAACATGCTATTGGCATAATCTATTTAAAAAATTATTTTTTTTCCTTTAAGTTTTTGAGTAATTAATTTTTGAAAAAATTGCACTTAGGTGGTTTCTGCAATAAAGGAGTGATTTTTTAAAAATTATTTTTGAAATTAAGTCAAACCATTAATTTTAACCTGTTTTGGTATCAAAGGTAAGTAACAGACACACTTAAGTATAAAAAAAGAGTGTTTTTACTATGCCTAAATCGAAAAATACAAGTAGACTACACTCTACAGTATGTCTATATACAACGGCGTATATACAGAGACGTACTGCAGTCCTTTGAGCCTAGCATTCCGAATAATGTTCCGTTTGTATTTTTCTTCGTGCACAACTCCACGTCTACGCCTGGGAATAAGTTCATCATCTGAACTATCCGACATGGCTTAAGAACTATATAATGTAATAATAAACAACAAAATAACTCCTAATTTTCACCGAAAACAAACGAAAATTAAGTACTCAGTGTTAGGTAACCTTTGAATCAAACCAGCGAGTCACAAAACACGTGATGCCTACAGGGCATGAGTGAAATTTACCGCAGAAAGAACCTAAACGACGGCGCTTGGGTTCTTTCTGAAATAAACGGATTATTTTCAAGGCTGCCAAATAGCATTGCTGATGAGGAACATTGGTTATTTCGGCACTAAAAGATGTATTTACCTTTAAATTGTACATTAGCACCAAAAACACATTTTTTGAAATTTTGTCCCTTAGGTGCTTTCTGAAATAAACGATTCAATTATTAACATTTTGATTATATTATTCACTAAATAAAAAGCAAACAACATCGTCAATGCTTTAGAACATTATAAAATATGAAAAGCTTTTAAGCTGTTTTTTCAGGGGGGGGTTGGTTTTTTACAGTTTTATACCTTTTATATATCGGCTTAGTTTTATCCGCGGGTTTTATACATGTATAAAACCGTGTATTATACTCGGCGGGATAAAACCTGCCAACTCTGCTCTGGATATTGTTGGATATAACGAATCGATAATTTTTAATAATTGAAGCTTGCAGCTACTCTCATCTACCAAGGTCAAGTAGGCGATATGGAAAATTAAAATTTTTAGATAATTTTAACTTTTTTATTATTATCTTTTTCAGGTCGAGTGGATTATAATCATCACTTTCGGAAACATAATTCCATCTTCAGGACCTACAATTAAATATCATATTATAATATTATATTCACCTGCCATACATCATTAAAACAATTAGATCACAAAGTATTTCGGTACAAGGAATAATCAGAGTGCACAGTTAAATTTTTTCAAATTTTTCAAAACAGACAAGCACGCATATATATAATATAATGAAAAATGAGTATTAATATACCTTAAAAAAGACTATCCGAAACATACAATATTGGACATTTGATTTATATATTGTATGTTTCGGATAGTCTTTTTAAGGTATATTAATACTCATTTTTCATTATATTATATATATGCGTGCTTGTCTGTTTTGAAAAATTTGAAAAAATTTAACTGTGCACTCTGATTATTCCTTGTACCGAAATACTTTGTGATCTAATTGTTTTAATGATGTATGGCAGGTGAATATAATATTATAATATGATATTTAATTGTAGGTCCTGAAGATGGAATTATGTTTCCGAAAGTGATGATTATAATCCACTCGACCTGAAAAAGATAATAATAAAAAAGTTAAAATTATCTAAAAATTTTAATTTTCCATATCGCCTACTTGACCTTGGTAGATGAGAGTAGCTGCAAGCTTCAATTATTTATGTCAACCTCATCAACGAAACACATTCTTCAATTTTTAATAATAATTCGTTATAACGATATATTTTTTTAATACAAGATACGACCACCAGAGTTCTCTCTTGCTGTAATAAATAAATTCAAATTCAAATAAACTCATCGATTATCTGTGTTATATATTTTCAAAACATGCGTAAATGGTAGATGGCGTTGTGATATGTCCCAAATTTTTATTTTCCTTTTCTATATTTTATTTTGTTAATAATTTTGTAATCTCTATTCCAAATTTCAATAAAAGTTGCAAAATCTGTTTGTTTTTACTTCTCCGGTTCGACAACTGAGGCCATTTAGGGGCTTTAACCACGGTCTATAAAATACAGAAACTCGTAAACAAACCATCCTGTACGCACAGGTTTTGATTGGTCCACGTCATGAAGCTCCTCCTTAGCAGCCATATTGACAGCCCACATTTGAATTCCACTTTGTTTTGTTTGGTTTCTGGCTAAACTGTGTAATTTATACCTTAGCATTTATGCTACTTTATTAATATAACATACTGTTAATAAATATGAAATTCACCTTTAGGTCCGTCTTGTTCGGTTGTTTGATTTAGTAATAAATATTAATAAATGTGTTTTGAAAGATCTTTTACAATAGATGGAGCTCCATTGCTTTGGTAACAAAATATAAATAAATATAAATTTTACTTCTTGAATTTTAATATATCGGTCGAAACTAAATATATCTCGATACAAAAAAATCTGGCGTGACAAGCACAGAACACAATTTTCGATTACCGAAGGTGTGCTGTGCGACCCGTCACACCAGATTTTTTTATATGCATACAGAATTTAAGAAAAAAAAAATGTCTAGAAATAGAAAATTTATTCTCTGAATTAAAATAAATTATTTAATGTTTATAAAAAAAACTCATTTTGGAAAATCCACCCAGCTAGTAAATATATAATGATATACTTATTTATTTTTTGTTTTTAAATAATTAATAGGAATTTTTTTTACAAAATAAATTTATTCATGAATAAAAAGAAGAAGCTTTTTATTCAAAGAAACGAATCGATTAATCGATTTCATTTTGTTGTTTTGTTCCCAATCAGTGTATTAGATTTTATTTACTTTTTTTTTATTATTATTATTATTATAATAAAATTTTCATGTCAAATTTAATTAAAAAAAAAAAAAAAATTATAAATTGCTTTCTAATTTAATACACGTACACTCTGCATTAAATAAATAAATAAACAAATGAGTGATTCTCTAATTAATCAATTAATAACGAAATGAGTTAATATTTTCTAAATGGTATTGATCGACTGACCGCCAGCCATTAAGGAGATAAAACGAATATTAATGATTGCACTCAAAGAAGAAAAAAATAAATATTTGATAAACTCTCAAAGGTATAGATATTAAAAAAAATTTTTATTGACTATTAGAACATCTATTCAAATGAAAAAAAAAAAACATCTAGTGTGACTGCTCGCAACTTTCTCGAATTATTGTGTTCTGTACTTGTCACATCAGATTTTTTTTGTGTCGACATGGAGGTTGGACCGAAACAAGATTTTAAGCCGAAACCGAATTTTGGCCGCAATCTTACTTTCAGGCTGAAATCGAAACTTGTATTTCCTATTTTCTATACAAAAACCATATCATCTTATTTTTTTTTTTTTTTTTTTTTTTTTTTTACTTTTCCCTAGCAAAACGAAATTTTTTCCCGCCCAATTTTTTTTCCTTCTGTAGAAATCATTTTATCTTTTTTGTATGGAGACTAAATTTTTTTTTCCCTTCCGTGGGAATCATTTTACCATTTTTTTGGGAAGGCAAAATTTTTTCCGCCCCTTTTTTGCTTGGCAGAAAATTTTTTCCCTACCATGGAAATGGAATTTTTCCGCCCCTTTTCCGCCTTGCAGGAACTTTTTTTTCTCCCTCATGTGAAAATCATTTGACTTTTTTTTTTTTTTTTTGCATGAGCATCCCATCTTTTCTAGGTCAGGTTTCGGCTGGTTTTTTGGCCGCCGTAACCGAAACCGAATAACCGGTCGGTTCCTAGTCGACATATATTTATTTTCCGGCAGTACATTAGAATTCAAGATGAAAAAAATATATTTTATTACAATGACAATTTCTCCTTGAAATAAGTACCAAAGTAAAGTGTGCTTCAAATATTTTTCAAACAAAAATAAGAAAAGGAACTAAAAAATAATTGATTTATGAATTTTCAATCAAAATTGTTTTAATAAATTTTGAAAAAATCAAAAAAAAATTGAAAAAGTACATCAGTAAAGTACTAGTACTCTTTGGCCGATTTTGTTCAAAAGCTTATTTCCACGCCTAGCTTAAATATCAAATTTCAATCTCTTAATTATATTCATTCTTGAAACATTTTGTCAACAGAATGCCTCAAAACGTGTATTTCCATCAAAATCTCGATATTACAAATTTCTTTTTTTTTCATAGAAATATATTTATTCGTTTGAGAAAGAAAAAAAAAACAATAAATGAATAAAGCACCGAAATGAAAGGCTAAAACCTGGACATTAATATTCGGCAAAGTGGCAACTTAAATCCCAACTAAAATTACATTGTTAATAGGATGATGATTCAATGAATACAGAGAGAAACCCCTCCCCTTTCCTCGCACTCCGTTTAACTATTACATGGAATAATATTTACATTTTGTAATTCCATTCAACAAGGCAATTAATTATTGCATATTAGAGCAAGATTGGAAGAATGAATTTTTAAATTAAAAAAAAAAAGCAATTAAGCTAACAAATTACAATATAAATTATCAAAGTTTCTCAAAAACTTAGCCATGAAATTATCGTGAAAAACCAGTTGATTGAGTTTGAAAAAAATAATAATTAAACTAAGAAAATGAGATTTAATAATATTTATTTATAAGGGTAGGGGGTAGAAGAAGAGATATGACACATATTTATATCTATAAATCTGCTTCGACTTATTCGCTTGATTTATTTCTTTACCCTAGTATATTTATTTATTATAACTTTATTATAAAATTGAGTATATTAAAAGAATAGGGATAAGATAGGGTAAGTGTTCATATTTATAAGGGTAGGGGTTAGAAGAAGAGATATGACACATATTTATATCTATAAATCTGCTTCGACTTATTTGCTTGATTTATTTCTTTACCCTAGTATATTTATTTATTATAACTTTATTATAAAATTGAGTATATTCAAAGAATATATTCAAAGATAGAGGTAAGATAAGGGCAAGTGTTCATAGCTACGTGTGGAGAGCGTGGTGCTTCTTGTGGTTGTTGTTGTTGCAATTGTTACGGTAGTTGTTGTTACTCGTGGTCGATATTGTTGTGGCGTTGCGCTCCAAGTGGACGAACATTGGCGCCGGAAATTGATACCATTTTGAAACGCGCGCCAATGCGTTTGTTGGAACGCTCGAACGTGGAGCGGGCCGTTCCATCTGGTGTCGGTTTTTAACCGCGCATCAGGCAATATTTACTATTTTGTATGTTTGTTGCGTTCCTAGCGATGGATAACCGAATTGCCGTAAATTAATACGACTATATGGTACAAAAGAACTGCTGTGGAATAGCAAAAGTTCTTCGTATCACAATAAATCAGTTGCTTGGAGAGAAATAAGTTGTGAAATGGGAGTTCCTGTGCCAGAATTGAAGAAAACAATGGCTGTGCTCTTGTCATATGTATACTCTTTCATCCACCAACTCGTTATTCTGTTGTTTCTTGTATATAGAAACACATAATTGATTTGATGTTCTGGGGCTTCTCTGTCCTGCAAACTTATAGATCTATTGTGCTCCCAGTATCACTCTCCGAGTCCAAGGCCCCTGGAAAGGATCAATCTAGGAAATGGTTCACATGCCCATCCCTCAGGCCCTAGGTTCCTGTAACTGGAGGGGATTATATTCCCATGGCCCCAGCAGAGGCGTTCGACTTGGTTGAATTTTCGCAGCAAACTCGAGTACAATTTTACCTGGAATTACTAAGCTCCAGCTTATCCGATAAGCCAAGTCGCGTCTACATAATTAGTATATCAGTTAAGACTCCCTCTCATCCGCACTCCCAGTGGTAAGATGAAGTAGTCGTTTGTAGCAGATTCAGAATTCTGCAGATCAGTTTCAAACAAAGTTGATAATTCTTTGCTGCTGGAATTCTCTCTTTATTATGTAGCCCGGGGTAGAATTATGCAAAAAATAGAGCGATTCAAAGAATTTTATCTGACAACGAAGGCCCAATACATCCGTTCCATAAAGCAGCACCGTAAAGATGCACCGCTCATACATCCTCTCGAAGTTTGAATATTGCGCCATTATCTGGGGTCCCTACTATCGAAAGAATGAAAAGGATCCAATGTATTTTAATAAAATTTTTATATCTTAAAACACATGTCCACTCTCCCATTTATGGAGAGTATTCTTACCAAACTCTCAGATGCTTTTTCTGTAACGATCAAAAACAGCCAACAGAAAGGCAGAAAAAAACTGGAGAAAATATTTTTTTGTTTAATTAATTGAAACAAAAAGATCGTTCAATATAATGATGCAAAAACCCGTCGAAGTCTGGCTGCGCAGATAGTTATAATAATAATAATAATAAAAGGGAACAAATTGGCATTAGAATATGCAGCGTTTTTATGTTATGTTTATGAGATAGACATTGCAAGGTGATAAAAAGGGGCTTTTCGCTTCTCGTGTATGAGGAAAATAAAATTCCTTTTTTCTTGATAACGAATTAAAATAATACTCCGTCTGTTTGAGAGGTTAGATATCATCCTTTTTCCATTTTATTTGAATAAATCCTTTATTTATTTGTTAAAATTAAAATTAATAAATACCAACACAAAACGAAATGATCTATTAATATATTGTAATAAAGAATTCATCAAAAGATCTTTTATTCTTACAGCACAAAGGAGACAAATTCTATAGCTAGAAATTCAATACATGATTGGTTATTCAAAAACGAAGGAGTTGAGTTTGGAATTCCGCCATTTGTAATCTTGACGTTCTTTGATGACTAATAAAACTTATTTAAAGGAATAATAAAAAAAGAAATTGTCTGAATAACTTAATGCTAAGTGAAAATTCAAAGATGAAGAGAGCAAAATTCTTAGATGGTGGAGGTGCTGGGATTGTAATATCCAAAGTCATAAATTGTTTGAAGCTTAAGATGCTGGAGAATTCAAGTATATGTGTCTTGGTTATCTCTTTATATAATATTACAATTATTTTCTATAATTTAACTAAAAAATTAGTAAAATATGAATTAAATAAAAAACAACAAATTTCTTTAAATATTAAAATTTCAAGATATTGTCTAAATAACTATATCCAACTCTATGCCAGTGAAAAAATTAAAGATGAGACCAAAATTATTAGATGGTGGAAGTGCTGGGATTGTCATAAATAATAGAAGG
>JAKCPI010017937.1:0-14387 GCA_023213315.1 Euborellia annulipes | reverse complement strand
AAAAGAAAAACTCTTCCTCCCCCCAAAATTCGAGATTTATAAGGTTTTTCCGCTCTACGCCCCTCCGTCTTCCCCCCCCCAATTTTTTTTTAAATTTTCGCTTGATTTTTAATAAAATTTAAAATGACGCTTCTCTAGGGTGTAAATAATTAAAAAAATGCTATTCCAGATCTCAATTTTTTCATTTCTTATAAAAAAAGAACAACCCTACCGCTAGTAATGAATAAATTTAAAAAAAAATTCATCACAAAACCTGGCATTATGAAAAGGAAAATTAATTTTAATTATTGGTAATTAAATTTCCAAAATATTTAAATACATTCAAACATATAATAACAACAAATTTTTGAAAGTCTTGACCCCTCAACGCCTTCTTATAATTAAGAAAAGGCGAGGGTCCGCCGCAGGGTGGGTCCGACCCTAGCAGGTGAAGGGTCCAGGGGGGGGGGGGCGAAACCCGCCGAGGGTGGGCAGCACAGCTAGTTGTTAAATATTTTCTAATTATATTAAAACTTTAATTAGTCTATTTCTCATTACTGGCATTTAAATGCCCAAATGGGTATTAAGCAAATGATTATGGTCTAGTCCACGACCAAAACTGCAAGAAATCATCGCCTAATAAATCCTAAAAAAAAAAAATAAAAACAATAAAGTCAGTGACTCTGCACAGGAACAGCCAAAATAAAAGCCTTTATTGAGACGTTTCGGTAAAAATTCAGAGGGGCTTCCTTCTGACTAAACTCTCAGACTTTTCAAAACCATTTTCAAGACCTAGTAAATTCTTTATGTCTAAATGATGATGATTTTTATATGTATAAGCTTATGTTAAATTTCTAGACCTTGATAATGGTTTTGAAAAACACGTTGAGTCGGCAATAAAATCTCAAATAACTAAAATTATATTAAAATCATTCTATATTTCAAGATTTTATAATTAATTAAATTATCATCTAATTATAGATATCTTCAGAGCTATGACACAAACTATTACATTTATTAATAATCTTATTTATATTCGTCGTAGATGGCAGCACTGTATCTTATTTCACTAGTGATGTCATCTTTAGTAAAATAAGATACAATGCTGCTGCCATCTACTATCTATATTCATCTTAGATCGCAGCACTTTATTTTTTATTTTACTACTAAATAGATAGTAGATGGCAGCACTCTATCTTATTTCACTAGTGCTCCCATCTTTAGTAAAATAAGATACAGTGCTGCCATCTACTATCTATATTCATCTTAGATCGCAGCACTGTATTTTTTATTTTACTACTAAATAGATAGTAGAAGGCAGCATGGGCGTACCCAGCGAGGGGCAGGGGGGCAGCTGTCCCCCCTAGAAGCAACAAAAAAAAAAATTTAATGTTTATAAAGTGATGAAACGAAACAAAATTGGTGGATGGCGACGGGGAATGATTCTTTTTGTTAGGACTCGAGGGTTTTAGGCCTTTAATTCGAAGGCTTTACCCCTCTATATACAAAATAGCTATGTCACAATCTGGACGACCATGATCTGCCCCCCCTGGACGACCATGATCTGATCATGCCCCCCCCTAGATTTGATCCTGGGTACGCCCATGGATGGCAGCACTGTATCTTATTTCACTAGTGCTGCCATCTTTAGTAAAATAAGATACAGTGCTGCCATCTACTATCTATATTCATCTTAGATCGCAGCACTGTATTTTTTTTTTTACTACTAAAGAGATAGTAGAAGGCAGCACTGTATCTTATTTCACTAGTGCTGCCATCTTTAGTAAAATAAGATACAGTACTGCCATCTACTATCTATATTCATCTTAGATCGCAGCACTGTATTTCTTATTTTACTACTAAATAGATAGTAGAAGGCAGCACTGTATCTATTCACAGTGCTACCATCTACTATCTATTTATATTCATCGTAGTAAAATAATAAACAGTGCTGCCATCTACGATGAATATAAATAAGATTGTAAATAGAATCTAACAGTCGCTTTGTGACATAGCTCTGACATATTAACGTCGAAATAAAATTCTTAAATTTAACCTTGTGTTATTTATTTATCTATAATTAGTTGATAAATTAATTTAATTTATTTCAACTAGCGCCAACGGTGAATTCTTTGGATTATATTAAGATTTTATAGTTTTTACGAGGCCTCTCGGATTTGTCAAGTAACCACTTCTGAATCAAAGTAAGAATATTAATAGTATGACAAGTTTGTCTAATAAAGTATTATTATTCTATATACCTTACATCTTCATTTACAATTATCCGTGAAAAAAAAATGTGACTTTAAAAGTGTTCACCGCCAGGAATTCCAAGTGTATAGAAACACTGCAATTTGAATAAACCCGGAATACAAAAAAAATACGAGATATATGAGGCCAATAGGTCGAGAAGAAGAGTATTAAATTAAATTTAATAGCTTGAGATTAGATAGGGGAGGTTTTTTTTTGTTTTTTTGTTGTCCCTAATTGACGTACGAGTAGAAAGAGAGAGAGAGAGAGGGGCGTCCATGTCATAAGAGATTGAATTAATTACCTGTGGATCCTTTCCTTTCACCCGCACAAAAGAGGGGTGAGCAGTTTGAGTGACTGATGGCAAAGGAGGAAAAGGGCAAACCTTTTGAGCCTTTCACGTTTTATCTTTATAATATATTGTGATGACATTTAATTATTATCTAGCATCTTTTTTTTAAAGATTTAACAAAACAGCAGGGGTAATGCCTAGAGACCTTAATTATAGCGGTTGTTCCGTGGGTGCAGTTTCTTTTTTTTAGACATCGGGGTCACACTAGTGTAGAGGGGATTAATCATAATCTGAAAAATAGAGATATGTGAAATAGGAATCAATAATTACATTTATAAAACCTTTTGTTATAAATATAATTGTTATCTCAAAAACCCTTAGAGATATCATGTTGAAATTAATTTTTTTTCAATTTCTTACCCTTGTTTTAGTAGAAAACGAATACCCACAATAATAAGTGTAAAAGTGAAAAGCCGAGTGAGTTCTGACCTAAAGTGGCAAGCGCAACGCCAAGAGACCCCCCTTAGAACTAGTGATTCGGCGGAATCAGATGTTGAAACGGAAATAATGAACGAGAGTATTGCTCTATTCAGCAATTGTTGATTTTCAAATTTGTTTTTAAACTTATATCTTAAAAGAGAAATCTTATCATTAACATTCACTGTTTCTTTAGCTAAAGATTTCTTAGAGGAGTGCCTAGAGATCCCTCATTAGAGCTAGAATATCGCTCTTCATTCACTAACTTTCGGTTTCCCTTTCCTCGTAATGGCCCGCAATACAATTTTTTCTAGTGCATTCTAAAAAAAAAAAACTCTATTTCAATTAATTAAATAGTTTCTAAATTAACCGACATTTGAAAATTCTCAGTGATTTATAAAAATTAGGAAGAGTAAGGCGAGAAGGGGGATTTTATTAAAAATAAACCGAGAATTCGACACTATTATTGTCCTGATGATGACCGAAACGTAATTTTTTTTTAATTAAAAATTTAAATATAAAATGTTTTTCTAAATTAATTTACATAAAATGATTAACAACAAGTTTGAGTTTAGTTTTAGAAGATATAGAAGGGGGAGGGGGGGGGGAGGGGTAGTGTAGTTTGATCATCATCAAAGGCTCATTTTCATTTTCTCTCTCACTCTACTCGTTTGCCTCTTCAAAAGCAGCAGGAGCAGCAGCACTAAAACAAAATACACTCTCCTTGTTTGTTTGTTAATTACTCCCTACTGCTGTTGCTGTTTATTATTAACTACTAACATGTTTTGTATGCACCCTATAGTTTTGCATTAAAAAAAAAAAAATTCAACCTCGCCAACGTGGTTTCAATTTCCTAATTTTTGGTATTATTGCTTTAAATATTCTCTTAACTTACAATATAAATTAATTTTATTTTCATTCAAATTTAAATTTCATGTAAATATAGAATAAAATTAGTTTTCTTCTAACATAAGCATACGAAATTGAATAAAATATTTTATACTAATTAATTTAAAAATTTATTTATTTGAATACCTATTATCTTTAATATTAGATTAAATTCAAATAGAGTCATGTGGGTATTCGTTTTCTACTAACACAAGGATAAGAAATTGAAATAAATAAATTTCATTGTGATATCTCTAAGCGTTTTTGAGATAACAATTATGTTTATAAAAATTTTTTATAAATCTAACATTTATATTTCTTACTGTCCAAATACAGATTATAATAATTAATTTTAATAACATATCTCTGTTTTTAGATTAATAACGATTAATTTAAAAATGTATTTATTTGAATACCTATTATCTATAATATTAAATTGAATTGAAATAGTTATCGGGGTACTCGTTTTCTACTAACACAAGGATAAGAAATTTAAATAAATAAATTCCATTGTGATATCTTTAAGTTTTTTTGAGAAAACAATTATATTTATAACAAAAAGTTTTATAAATGTAATATTTATATTTCCTACTGTCCAAATCCATATTGTCCATGTTTAAAATTGCAATATATATATATTTTCTCTTTTAAAAAAAAGAAATTAAAAATTCAAAGTTTGACATGAAAAAGAGAACGAAGGAAAAAGAATGAAAAAGAAATGGATGAAAAAGCTTTTTGTTTCTTTCTCTTTTTTTATTTTGAGGTTAGAAATCTTAGGTTTGTTCGCTTTAAGGCAAAAAGAAAAAAAAAAAGGATTCTTCTCTTTTCGACAAGGAAAAAAGGAAGCTTATCGTTGTCGATACAACCAAACAACAACAACAACAACAGCGGCTCTAACCAATCAATGAAAATAAAATATTTTGTTAAACAATTTATTGATATATAAAAAAAATCTGGTGTGACTGGACAACTTTTGATTACCAGATTTTTCGAGTCGACATATATTTAGTTTCAAAAGATATATTAGAATTCAGGATGTAAAAAGAAAGTAACAGACTGATTTGGTAAATATTTTTATTTAACAAAATTTATTTTTATTATTAAAGAAATGAGAACTAGAAATATCTCCAGGGTGGTTGGTTTGTGTAATTAAATAGTATCAAGGCCGTCTAATTTAATTCAAGTTTATACACAATGAGTAAAGTTACAACACCATTAAATTAAGAAAGCTTGAATTTTGTGTTTGTGTTTTTTCTTTTTTTTTTTTTTTTTTTTTTTTTACTTTCTTTCTCTAACAACGTTTAATTAAGGAGTGAAGCAAAGAGTTTGTCTCCGGGGCTGTTAAGGAGAAGAGGGAGGGCCACCCCCTCCTTACTTCGATCAGACTCTGAACAACACACACACACACACAGGTGTAAATCTTAACGAACCACCACCACCACCCTCACCCTTCAAACTCGTAAAAATTTGGGTCTCTAATTAACTTCATTTCTTTAATTACAAAGAGCAGGGGAATGTAGAGTGGGGGGTGGGGATTAAGAAAAATAAAACGTCATAATGAAGAACATTTATTTATCTATTAAACGTTTTTTATCTGTTCACTTTTATTTATTTCACTTCCTAAAAAAAAAATACTTAATTAATTCGATAGATAATTTACCGGCAACTAAAGTACATTTTAAAAAATTTGATAGAAAAAAATTCCATTCAAAAATCACAATTAGAAACAGAGAAATTAATATTTGAAAAAATATCGAATATCAATTATTGCGTAATAATTAAATTCTTTTATTAAATTTTTTAATTATTAATTTATCATTGCATAATAATAAACTTTTCTCCTTAATTTTTTAAAAATAATTCATTATTATTGTTATCATCAGTAATAAACATTTTTTTTGTTTGTTTTAGATTTGTTTAAAAAAATAAAAAACTTAATTTAGTTGTTTAAATGCCCGTAACTTATTTGCTCTTTATTCTCTTTCTTATATTCTTTTTTTTTTAACCAACATCGTTAACCTATTTACTCGTTAATATAAATATATATAAAAAAAAATTAATTAAAATACCTAGAACAAGTGTCTCTAAGGTAAATTGAGATTTTGATTAACAACAACAACAACAAATTAGATGAAAAAAACAAGACAACAACAACAACTTTTTTTTTATATTTTTTAATTATTTTTTTGAATTTTATAAAATTTAAATATTTTTACAAGCATAGGATAAGCCTGATGATGTCAAAGTTTGGTGTTTTATTTTTTGCTTAGGGACAAGCGTTTAATTAAAGGCATTAAAAACTTCCAAATGTTAGCAAAAATAATATTGGGGCGTTTTATCTTATTTTGTTAAAAAAAAAATCTGGTGTGACTGGCGCACAGCACACAACTTTCTCTTACCCTTCGGTAGAGAAAGTTGCGCACTGTGCTGGTCACACCAGATTTTGTGTCGAGATATATTTAGTTTCCGATAGCATCTTAGTTTCAAACTTGCATTTTAAATGTTGACTGCTTCAAATAAACTATGGTTATTTTTCAAAATTTTAATCTCATATTTGGACATTTTATACACAATATAGAATCGTAAATAAATACAAAATTTCATAAGAATTGGAAAAAAAAATTTTAAATGCCTAAAAAGTTCTAAAGGGGACCCCCTTTTGAATCGAAATTAACATACAAATCCCTATAGGAAATTAACATTGTTCCTATGCGAAGATAAGGTGGAAAGGGAATTTAAAAAGAGTAGAGAGAGACGATAATGTTTGCAAGTGAGAGAGAGACATATATGTTTTCTCCTGAAGCAATTAAAGACACAAATAAATTTTAAAAAAATGGGAATTTAAATAATAATTGATTTTTAATCTAATAAAAAGAAAAAGATTTAAATTCCGTTACCATGGCAACCATTTCTACTTTCCTATGAAGAACAAGAGTAAAGTGGTCTTCAGAAGATTTCAACGGCAAAATGAGAATATACATTTTAAAGAGCATCTAAAAAATAGTTCATTTATGAATTTTAAAAAAAATCCTTGGAGGGAATTTTGAGAAAATCGAAAAAAACTGAAAAAGTACATCAGTAAAGTACTAGTACTTTTTGGCCGATTTTGTTCAAAAGCTTATTTTGAGCGTGTGGGAAGGTACCTATGTTAAATATAAAATTTCAATCCGGTAGCTCAATTCCTTCATGCTAAAAATCTGTCCACACATACAGACACACACACATACATACACACACACAGACCAATTTGCGGGACCCACTTTTTTGGACTCAGGGGACCTCAAAACATGTATATCCATCAAAATCTCGACATCGAATTTTTGACATGATCACAATACTTTCTCTCCTATATATTTCATATATAGACTAAGAGAAAGTAAAATTAATTTATTCTCAATATATATAGCCTATTCAAATGTATTTAAATATTAGGGAGAGTATAAATTCGTTAATTAACACGCATATTCAAATAATAATTTCTCAGCATCTAATAAGAATTTTGACATGCAATTTTTTCCAATATTTTTCTAAATGTTTCTACTTGCTGCCGGTAAAATTTCATTCCAAAATTTTACTTGGAAATTATATAAAAATTTCTATAAAAAAACTAAATTAATTTTATTTAAGTTTAACTTAATATATATTTATATTAAAATGTATGAATTTAAATTCGTTAATTTTAACAGGCATATTCTAATATTAATTTCTCAGCATCTAATAAGAATTTTGACATGCAATTATTTCCAATATTTTTCTTAATGTTTCTACTTGCTGCCTGTAAAATTTCATTCCAAAATTCTACTTGGAAATGATATAAAAATTTCCGTAAAAAAAAAATAAATTAATTTTATTTAATAAAATATTTACCAGGGTATATTCAAATGTATGAATTTAAATTCGTTAATTAACAGGCATATTCTAATATTAATTTCTCAGCATCTAATAAGAATTTTGACATGCAATTTTTTTCAATATTTTTCTTAATGTTTCTACTTGCTGCCGGTAAAATTTCGTTTCAAAATTTCACTTGGAAATAATTTTAAAATTGTTTAATGATGAGAAAATAAGGGAGTCAAAAGCAAAATTATTTAAAAAAAAAATTGCTTTAATTATCAATTCTGTCGCTTCGGCTATTCCTTTCGGTCTTCTTCAGGACCTTTAACACACAATAAAATTTAAACATCTAACTTTTTCTTTTGCTTAATTTAACCATGCAAAAATAAATATTCTTGTATTAAATTATAGAAAAGAAAGAGTGGGAACTTGGAGTTTTTGTGTATGTACTCTCAGTGCATATAGGTACCTATATTGGATTATCACAAAACTTAATTCTTAAAGTCATTGAACTACATATCTCCAACGGCACAATTATTTGTGATAGACGGTTATTCTCATCTAATATTTATTTCCTGATGATGATCATGCCAGGACCGAAACTGCAACTTTGCAAGCAGACGTCACTTAATAAACCCTATTAATTTAAAAACATAAATATTTTATTCTTAGTATCCTGCATTTCCATCTGCATTTATCAAATTTTTTTTATTATTAAGAATGACGTCATTTCGGTTAGCCATAATTTTTTTTTTTCTATATTTTAGGAATCTCAATGATAGTGATAATAAATTAAGAGAGTCTGTCTCTATCTGATTCATAAATTCCAGGCAAATGAGTGCAAGAAACCTCTTCAATTAAGACGTGATTCGATTCAAAGAGATTAAAGGGTTAGATATTATAATCAATTAGAATTGCATCTAGCTAAAAACACCCCTCTGTGTGTGTGTGTGTGTGTGTGTGAGAGAGTTCAAGTGCTGAATTAATTTTTTATATTCTTTGTATTCTATTAATTAAATTTTATAAAAATATTAGGCTATTTCAAATTATTAAAGGTTTAAAAAAAATTAATTATCTTTGATTAATTAAAATCTCATTAATGAGATAATATAAATGATGTTATAAAAATAAATGAAAGGAAAAAATTATTTATTCCATCAATTGTAAATTGTACATACAATATATTAAATTATATATATTTTTTGTAAAAGAGAATGAAATCATTCTCTTATTTTTAATAAAGATTACTCTGGAATCCAGAGTTGGGTTTTATACACGATTTTGCAGTTTTATACAAAAATCGCGGATAAAACTTGTATAAAATGAATAAAACTTGGATGCGCATGCGCAAATCCGACGAGAAAGGAAATTCAAATAAAATTTCATTTTTCAATTATTAACATTTTGATTATATTATTCACTAAATAAAAAGCAAACAACATCGTCAATGCTTTAAAACATTATAAAATATGACAAGCTTTTAAGCTGTTTTTTCAGGGGGGGGTTGGTTTTTTACAGTTTTATACCTTTTATACATCGGCTTAGTTTTATCCGCGATAGTTTTATACATGCATAAAACGGTGTATTATACTCGGCGGGATAAAACCTGCCAACTCTGCTCTGGATATTGTTGGATATAACGAATCGATAATTTTTAATAATAATTCGTTATAACGATATATTTTATTTTTAATACAAGATATGACCACCAGAGTTCTCTCTTGCTGTAATAAATAAATTCAAATTCAAATAAACTCATCGATTATCTGTGTTATATATTTTCAAAACATGCGTAAATGGTAGATGGCGTTGTGATATGTCCCAAATTTTTATTTTCCTTTTCTATATTTTATTTTGTTAATAATTTTGTAATCTCTCTTCCAAATTTCAATAAAAGTTGCAAAATCTGTTTGTTTTTACTTCTCCGGTTCGACAACTGAGGCCATTTAGGGGCTTTAACCACGGTCTATAAAATACAGAAACTCGTAAACAAACCATCCTGTACGCACAGGTTTTGATTGGTCCACGTCATGAAGCTCCTCCTTAGCAGCCATATTGACAGCCCACATTTGAATTCCACTTTGTTTTGTTTGGTTTCTGGCTAAACTGTGTAATTTATACCTTAGCATTTATGTTACTTTATTAATATAACATACTGTTAATAAATATGAAATTCACCTTTAGGTCCGTCTTGTTCGGTTGTTTGATTTAGTAATAAATATTAATAAATGTGTTTTGAAAGATCTTTTACAATAGATGGAGCTCCATTGCTTTGGTAACAAAATATAAATAAATATAAATTTTACTTCTTGAATTTTAATATATCGGTGGAAACTAAATATATCTCGATACAAAAAAAATCTGGCGTGACAAGCACAGAACACAATTTTCGAATACCGAAGGTGTGCTGTGCGACCCGTCACACCAGATTTTTTATATGCATACAGAATTTAAGAAAAAAAAAATGTCTAGAAATAGAAAATTTATTCTCTGAATTAAAATAAATTATTTAATGTTTATAAAAAAAACTCATTTTGGAAAATCCACCCAGCTAGTAAATATATAATGATACTTATTTATTTTTTGTTTTTAAATAATTAATAGGAATTTTTTTTACAAAATAAATTTATTCATGAATAAAAAGAAGAAGCTTTTTATTCAAAGAAACGAATCGATTAATCGATTACATTTTGTTGTTTTGTTCCCAATCAGTGTATTAGATTTTATTTACTTTTTTTTTATTATTATTATTATTATAATAAAATTTTCATGTCAAATTTAATTAAAAAAAAAAAAAAAAATTTATAAATTGCTTTCTAATTTAATACACGTACACTCTGCATTAAATAAATAAATAAACAAATGAGTGATTCTCTAATTAATCAATTAATAACGAAATGAGTTAATATTTTCTAAATGGTATTGATCGACTGACCGCCAGCCATTAAGGAGATAAAACGAATATTAATGATTGCACTCAAAGAAGAAAAAATAAATATTTGATAAACTCTCAAAGGAATAGATATTTAAAAAAATTTTATTGACTATTAGAACATCTATTTAAATGAAAAAAAAAAAATCTAGTGTGACTGCTCGCAACTTTCTCGAATTGTTGTGTTCTGTACTTGTCACATCAGATTTTTTTGTGTCGACATTAGGGTTGGACCGAAACAAGATTTTAAACCGAAACCGAATTTTGGCCGCAATCTTACTTTCAGGCTGAAATCGAAACTTGTATTTCCTATTTTCTATACAAAAACCATATCATCTTATTTTTTTTTTTTTTTTTTTTTTTTTTTTTTTTTTTACTTTTCCCTAGCAAAACGAAATTTTTTCCGCCCAATTTTTTTTCCTTCTGTAGAAATCATTTTATCTTTTTTGTATGGAGACTAAATTTTTTTTTCCCCTTCCGTGGGAATCATTTTACCATTTTTTTGGGAAGGCAAAATTTTTTCCGCCCCTTTTTTGCTGGCGGAAAATTTTTTCCCTACCATGGAAATGGAATTTTTTCCGCTCCTTTTCCGCCTTGCAGGAACTTTTTTTCTCCCTCATGTGAAAATCATTTGACTTTTTTTTTTTTTTTTTGCATGAGCATCCCATCTTTTTCTAGGTCAGGTTTCGGCTGGTTTTTGGCCGCCGTAACCGAAACCGAATATTCGGTCGGTTCCTAGTCGACATATATTTATTTTCCGGCAGTACATTAGAATTCAAGATGAAAAAAATATATTTTATTACAATGACAATTCCTCCTATGAAATAAGTACCAAAGTAAAGTGTGCTTCAAATATTTTTCAAACAAAAATAAGAAAAGGAACTAAAAAATAATTGATTTATGAATTTTCAATCAAAATTGTTTTAATAAATAAAGAATTATATATATCATGTGTTGGTCCATGAGGTAATTATGAAAAACATATAACCAAGTATTTATTAATTTAAATAAGCGAAAAATGTAGGTACCGCCGGGAGTTGCACCACGGATCTTGTCGATTTACGCTCAACATGCCCTACTGTTGGACCACAGTACGCAGTAAATAAGCGAGTGCGTACTGTGGTCCAACAGTAGGCATGTTGAGCGTAAATCGACAAGATCCGTGGTGCAACTCCGGCGGCCTCATTTTTCGCTATTTAAATTAATAAATACTTGGTTATATGTTTTCATAATTACCTCATGGACTAACACATGATATATATAATTCTTTATTTGTTAATTGCATAATTGAGTTAATTTCTCAAAACGTCCATCTAGATCGCGCCTCAGTAACGGAGAAATCTGAACGCTTGATTAGAGCGGCGTTTCTCTAGTAGACTGAAATCAGCGATCTATCATAATTTAAATAAGCGAGTGCGTACTGTGGTCCAACAGTAGGGCATGTTGAGCGTAAATCGACAAGATCCGTGGTGCAACTCCCGGCGGTACCTACATTTTTCGCTTATTTAAATTAATAAATACTTGGTTATATGTTTTAATAAATTTTGAAAAAATCAAAAAAAAATTGAAAAAGTACATCAGTAAAGTATTAGTACTCTTTGGCCGATTTTGTTCAAAAGCTTATTTCCACGCCTAGCTTAAATATCAAATTTCAATCTCTTAATTATATTCATTCTTGAAACATTTTGTTAACAGGATGTCTCAAAACGTGTATTTCCATCAAAATCTCGATATTACGATTTTTTGACATGAATTTCTTTTTTTTTCATAGAAATATATTTATTCGTTTGAGAAAGAAAAAAAAACAATAAATGAATAAAGCACCGAAATGAAAGGCTAAAACCTGGACATTAATATTCGGCAAAGTGGCAACTTAAATCCCAACTAAAATTACATTGTTAATAGGATGATGATTCAATGAATACAGAGAGAAACCCCCTCCCCCTTTCCTCGCACTCCGTTTAACTATTACATGGAATAATATTTACATTTTGTAATTCCATTCAACAAGGCAATTAATTATTGCATATTAGAGCAAGATTGGAAGAATGAATTTTTAAATTTAAAAAAAAAAGCAATTAAGCTAACAAATTACAATATAAATTATCAAAGTTTCTCAAAAACTTAGCCATGAAATTATGGTGAAAAACCAGTTGATTGAGTTTGAAAAAAAAAAAATAATTAAACTAAGAAAATGAGATTTAATAATATTTATTTATAAGGGTAGGGGGTAGAAGAAGAGATATGACACATATTTATATCTATAAATCTGCTTCGACTTATTCGCTTGATTTATTTCTTTACCCTAGTATATTTATTTATTATAACTTTATTATAAAATTGAGTATATTAAAAGAATATATTAAAAGATAGGGATAAGATAGGGTAAGTGTTCATATTTATAAGGGTAGGGGGTAGAAGAAGAGATATGACACATATTTATATCTATAAATCTGCTTCGACTTATTTGCTTGATTTATTTCTTTACCCTAGTATATTTATTTATTATAACTTTATTATAAAATTGAGTATATTAAAAGAATATATTCAAAGATAGAGGTAAGATAAGGCAAGTGTTCATAGCTACGTGTGGAGAGCGTGGTGCTTCTTGTGGTTGTTGTTGTTGCAATTGTTACGGTAGTTGTTGTTACTCGTGGTCGATATTGTTGTGGCGTTGCGCTCCAAGTGGACGAACATTGGCGCCGGAAATTGATACCATTTTGAAACGCGCGCCATTGCGTTCGTTGGAACGCTCGAACGTGGAGCGGGCCGTTCCATCTGGTGTCGGTTTTTAACCGCGCATCAGGCAATATTTACTATTTTGTATGTTTGTTGCGTTCCTAGCGATGGATAACCGAAAATTAATACGACTATATGGTACAAAATAACTGCTGTGGAATAGCAAAAGTTCTTCGTATCACAATAAATCAGTTGCTTGGAGAGAAATAAGTTGTGAAATGGGAGTTCCTGTGCCAGATTGAAGAAAACAATGGCTGTGCTCTTGTCATATGTATACTCTTCCATCCACCAACTCGTTATTCTGTTGTTTCTTGTATATAGAAACACATAATTGATTTGATGTTCTGGGGCTTCTCTGCCCTGCAAACTTATAGATCTATTGTGCTCCCAGTATCACTCTCCGAGTTCAAGTCCCCCTTTTCTGAAAGGATCAATCTAGGAATTGGTTCAATGCCCATCCATCAGGCCCTATGCCTCTGGAACTGGAGGGGATTATATTCCCATGGCCTGAGGAGGAGACGTTCGACTTGGTTGAATTTTTGCGGCAACCTTGAGTACAATTTTACCTGGAATTTACTAAGCTCCAGCTTATTCGATAAGCCAAGTCACGTCTACATAATTAGTATATCAGTTAAGACTCCTCCTCATCCGCACTCCCAGTGGTAAGATGAAGTAGCCGTTTGTAGCAGATTCAGAATTCTGCAGATCAGTTTCAAACAAAGTTGATAATCCTGAGCTGCTGGAATTCTCTTTTATTATGTAGCCCGGGGTAGAATTATGGAAAAAATAGAGCGATTCAAGAATTTTAGCTTGACAACGAAGACCCTATACATCCGTTCCATAAAGCAGCATCGTCAAGATGCACCGCCTATACATCCTCGAAGCTTGAATATTGCGCCATTATCTGGGGTCCCTACTATCGAAAGAATGAAAAGGATCCAATGTATTTTAATACAATTTTTATACCTTAAAACATATGTCCACTCTCCCATTTAT
>JAKCPI010017936.1:0-10400 GCA_023213315.1 Euborellia annulipes | reverse complement strand
ATTTTGATGGATCTTCACGTTTTGAGGTTCCCTGAATCCAAAAAAGTGGTTTTCGCGACATGGTCTGTCTGTGGGTGGGTGGGGTGGGTGTGTGTGTCTGTGTTCACTTTTAAGCATGAAGGAATTGAGCAATGAGGCTCAAATTTTATATTTAAGTTAAACACCCCCGGGACCGGAAAAATAAGCTTTTAATCAAAATCGGCCAAAGAGTACTAGTACTTTACTGATGTACTTTTTCAGTTTTTTTCGATTTTCTCAAAATTCGCTCTAACGATTTTGATTAAAATTCAAAAATCAATTATTTTTTAGATGCTCTTTCAAATGTATATTCTCGTTTTGCCCTCAAAATTGTTTGAAGCACACTTTACTCTTGTGCTTCATAGGAAAGATAGGAGAAATGGTTGTCATGGTTACAAAATATAAATATTTTCCCATACTTATAAATTTTACATCTGAATTCAAATATTCCCTACTGCCGGGAACTAAATACATGTCGACACAAAAAATCTGGTGTGACAAGCACAGTACACAACTTTCGATTACCGAAGGTAAGAGAAAGTTGTGTGCTGTGCGACAGTCACACCAGATTTTTTGGATTCAAGGGATCTCAAAACTTGTATATCCATCAAAATTTCGACATCGAATTTTTTGTCCAATACTTTCTATATAGAAAGAATATCTATATATTACATATATACATAGGTAAGAGAAAGTAAAAAGTCATTATTTCACATTTTTTTATTACTGAAAGAGTTTTTAATTGTAGAGACGGATAAATAGTTTTAACGGCCCCTTTATAAGTTCCTTTATAAATAAAGGCAAAAATAACAAATCATCTACTTATTTACTACTCTGACCAGTTTAAATCAAAAACTATCAAAGTCAAATTAATGTCAAATACCGGATAAAAAAATTTCTTCAAGATATATGTCAATTAGTATTGAATTATATTTCTTGGGAAAATTTCTGACGGGGACATAAACTTAAAATAAAACAGGTTAATGTGTAGACCTATAGCTACTTGCGATATATATATAAAACGTTCTTTAAAATTTAAAAATTAAATTAGAAGATAATCAAAATTTTAATAAATAGGAATATACAGTATTTTGTTGCTTGGGACTAAAAACGCCGAATATTGATGATGTTTTTTTTTTCTTGAATGGAAAATGTTTAATTACAATATATAAAATTAAAATTAAATAAACATTTTTAAAAAAAGTTGATAACAAATTCCCTTTTCTAAATTCGCTAATTATTAATCAATAGCCAAAAGATAGAAAGATATGGTGATATATACACATAAATTCTTTTAAAACGGGAGGCAATCTAAAATATTTCCATAAAAGGTAAAACATGAAAATGTATATTCTGTGTATTAATCCAACGATTGTTTAAATATAAAATTAAAATAAATAACTGTATAATAAGGACCTGCTATTTGAGAAGTTAAATTTGAATGCAATTTAGAAATATCATTTACAATCGAGTCCCTCGTGAATTAGGAAGAGATAATTTATTATAGCGTTATGTCTCTTGAAAAATTATTAGGATTGTCAGAATATAAATACAAATCAAATTTTTAAGTATTAATTTTTAAAATTTTACATTCAAAATAAATTTTTTTTTAAAAAAAGTATTTTTTTCAAATCTCGGAGGGGGGATAATTACCCCCTTTTACCCCCCATATCCGCCCTTGTCTTTCACATAAATCATTAATGTATAATGGTCCTCTCTAGAGGAGCTTAAAAAAATTCATTAGTGAGTTGGTCAGTTTGGTTGCCTATCTTCCAGTAAGCAAACACAAACAATTTTATGATATTTAGAGCAGTTTATAATATTAATAACATGGCACAAGACTAAAAAAGGGTCTCTTATAATAAATTAATAATCAAACCATATTTAGTTAAAAAAATCATATAATTTAATAATATATTTAAATGTTTTCAAAAAAAAAAAAAAAAGAAAACACTTAATTAAAAAATTAGAAAACTGGAAAGTTAACTTTTAATGAAGTCAATAAAGTTAATATTCAAATCTTTATTCACTTCTACATTTTTAGATTGTTTACATTTAACTGTTAGAAATCTACAACTAGAAAAAAAAAACAGGAAGTAAAAAATTATCATTTCATTAAGATGATAATTTTTACAATTACCTACTGATTGCATATATAATTCTACTTTTATAAAATGCACAATTTTCTATTTAACATTAAATGAGATTTTAAAAGAATAATTATTGTGAATCATGCGATAGATAGGAGGCTATTCAAATCGCAACCAATCCCATTTATTTCAGTAAAAAATTTATTTTGAACAAAGTAATCTAACAAGGGGAGGGCACGACCTTGGAATTTCATTTTGGGATGAAACTTCGGGTGATGATTGTAGACCGTTAGGGGGTTCACCCCTTGAAATAGTAACGCGCAACGCTCAATAGTTTCGGAGAAAATGGCGTTTAAAAAATTCAAAGTCCGCTTATATTCTAGTTAGGCTTTTTATATGACAATAGCGACAATAGTCTAGTAGGTAGCGTGTCTACCTACCAAATGGGCGCTTGAAGTTCGAATCTCGCCTCGTCTTATTTTTTTTTTATTAAATTATTTATTTTATTGTTTTTACAATTAAATAAATTTATTATTTACTATTAAAGATTATTTATTAATAAATAACTATAGTGTTATTTTGCTAACAAAAAAAAGACTAAATTTTAAATCATAATTTAATTATATTCAATAGTAATATTTTAAATAACTTCCAAATAAATACACTATTATTTAATAAACTATTATTCAAAATACTATAATTTAGGCTATTAATAAGTAAAAAGTTTCAATCTTATTTCTTGATTTTACATTATAAGCATTTATACATTATACTTTTTTATTACAAACATGAGCCTGAATGATAATCATCTTAAAAACATTTAAAACAAAATTTTTTTTTTGGCATCTAGCACAATTAGGCTAATGAAAGCGGAATAATTTTTACAAGAACAATGAATTATTTTTTAAAAGATAAGTTGGAAAACAAACAAACATCATTTACGTACACAAAAATTTCTCTATTAATAAATAATCCATAATATTAAATAATAAATTTATTTAATTGTAAAAACAATAAAATAAATAATTTAATAAAAAAAAAAAAATAAGTCGAGGCGAGATTCGAACTCCAAGCGCCCATTTGGTAGGTAGACACGCTACCTACTAGACTATTGTCGCTATTGTCATATAAAAAGCCTAACTAGAATATAAGCGGACTTTGAATTTTTTAAACGCCATTTTCTCCGAAACTATTGAGCGTTGCGCGTTACTATTTCAAGGGGTGAACCCCCTAACGGTCTACAATCATCACCCGAAGTTTCATCCCAAAATGAAATTCCAAGGTCGTGCCCTCCCCTTGTAAGATTAAAAATCACAACTAGCTAAGCCGCCCGCCTACGGCGAGCTTGGCGCCTATCTAGGGGTCAATTTGCCCCTCTGTAATGAGCTCGCCAATGGCGGACCCTCGCCTTTAATAAATATTTAATACTTCTATATAGGCCTTCTATTCAAATTAGGATTAAAATTATTATTAGTTGAAATTTCTCCCGAGTTCCTTGTTTATATACCTGAGATGCTTTCGTGCACGCAGACACACACCTCAAACCCAACCGGCCTGGTCTGGTCATAGCCATCTATCTGCATCTCGTTAAAACATTTCCTAGCACAAACCCCTTCTTCTGAGTTCATTTCTAGCTAATGAACTAATCTAGTCCATCCGGTTCCTTTTATCGAACGTCTTCTAAACTAGCTAAATTTCAGAGTCAGAAGCAAAATGATGTTAAATATTTTATTTATTAGCCTATTTTATTCCTAATAAATAATTCAAACTTGTATTTTTGATAGAAGAAATAATTTATATCCAAAAGGCTTTCTTGCTTTTTTAATATCTCTAGCTATTCATGATTATATTATCTTTGCTGAAATATGATATATCCTCCATAAATTAATATATATGTCTTCTCTTATTGTCTTCTGGAGATGGGCTTGATTAAAGAGCGAAACGTTAACAATCTTGATTAATAATTCGATAGGGATAATCGTATAAGAAATATAGCTTCATCACAGTTATTCTCTCTAACATTAATTAAATTCTTTACTCTATTGTTTATCATGATTAATGAATTTTTTTTTGAAATTCACAAAAAAAAAAAAAATTGTTAATTTTAAGTACGAGAATAATTTTTTTTTTTAAAGAACATTTTTCTAAATCTAACCTGTAAGTGCAGGTGTTCTCTGAATAACCCGATGAATAATTAATTCGGCATTACAACATCTAATCACCAAATAGACAATTATTGATGTATTTATAATTTCCCCCCAGCGTTAGCTAATTGGATTTGGTTCGATTCATTTGTCAAAAACATAATTAAATTGACAATCAAGTTTGGAATTTCGAATATTTGGCTGTAAATAGATCTAAAGGCCTTCTTGTTTTGAATATGCCTTCCGGGGCCGACTTCTTTTTCTTTCTATAGTATTAATAATCGCTTGTCTCATGCTTCTCTCAGAGTGAACTAAATTCATTATTTATTTTTTTTATCCGCTTGTCTAGTTTTATCTATAAATGTTTGACCGACTGACCAAAAAATTCTATTTGACCTTATAATAGGTAACAAGTAATATTAATAATAAAGAAGTAGGAGCAGCCAAAAATATAAAGCCTCCGATTTTCACAAATTAAAGAGAAGTTTCGGAAAAATTTTCTAACAGAATAAGTAAGATGGGACAACTCGCACTATACATATGATACATAAATATGCATACATTATGCCTATATGACCAATTCTGGGATCTAAACAATTTTGAAAGACTGATGATGGGATAATAAAATTTTCCAGAAACATTTAATTAATTTGTGCAAATCGCAGCCTTTTATTTTTAGCTGCTCCTGCTCCTTTTCCTGTTGTATTATAAAGAAACAGCCACTGACTTCGTTGATTTAATAAAATTAATACTGTCTCAATTAAAACAAAATCTAAGTTACATACCTATACTAGTCGCAAAGCCCGCCTTCGGCGGGCTTTCCGCCTAGCCAGGGGGCTGCGCCCCCTGGACCCCTTGCTCGCCTTCGGCGAGCAAGTTTATTCCCAATTTGGGATATTTCTTGTTGCAAAGCAAGTGTTAAGATGTTAAGGAAGGATCTTATATTCAAACGAGGCGAGGGTACCGATTGGGAACAACACAAAAGGGTCTGTTTATGACTGTTTAAAGGGTCAGTCACCTGCGTCCTCTCTTCGTTTTTCAACTGCTGCGTAGCCCCCACCCCCAGCCCATAGTCAGGTAGGAAGCTGGTTCACACAGCACACAGGACGCTCTCTAATTTCTAGCCAACTTGTTGATTTTGTGTTCCCATATTGAAGAAATTTCATTATAATTAATTTTCCAAAATATTTAAGAGATTCAAATTATTACTACGTTACTCCCAGAGCCATATTCTATATGTGTACTTAATTTCAAATGGATTCATTGAAAATTGTGGATTTCTATAGAACATATACATACATATTTACATACATACATACATTTTTCCCATTTCATTTTTATATATATAGATATTAAATTAATAATTAAATATAGGCCTAGTTTAAATTAATAAAAAAAAAAAAAAAATTATCACGACTTTGTGGAATTATAGAACTCGCGAAGTTACCCGAGGTCCCGATACCAAAAAAAATTTTTAGTAAATTAATTTAAAAAGCAAAAAATACTCATATGATTGTTTTTGCTCAGTTAGGCATCTCACTATTTGTTTTTGTATAAAAGTAAATAAATTGTACAAATTATAAATAAATTATAAATACACACCCTTTTAAAATATGGTTTCTCAAAGGCCTATTTAATTTTCCCGTCTCATGCGACAAAAATTTATTTCAATTGGATTGGCTACCAATCCAATTAAAATAAATAGAGACGGAATCTTTTAACTTTGTATTTTCTTGTTATTTTAATTTCTTGCCCAAAGTCTTGGTCCAAAGTAAGAAAATAAAAAATAACTACTCTTTTTTCTCTACTCATCTCAAGTAACTGATTTTTTCTTACAATTAGGACAATAGGTGTCAAAATATCATATTTAAATACATTAAGGCAAAAAGCCACAACACCATTAGCTCAGATTTATTAATGTAATCTTATTTTAGATCACAATGATGTTTTGCTTTTGACTTTAATGTTTAACCTATAACATTTTGACACTTATTGTCCTCATGATGGACATAATAAATGGAGCTTCGACATTGCGTAACAAGGATGGTTGACCCTAGACAGAAGAGGTTTTACAATAAAACAATCTCTTTTTAATAATTCCGCAATAGGACCTACTTCTCACTGTCATGTTTCGAATATTTTCGAGATGTAAAACCCAAAAAAATACGTTTTAGCCCTTTGACCTTTTTTTCCAATTTCTAATATTTATCCATCATTAATTGCAAAATTATTTTTAAATCTAAATATTGTATACATATACCATGGACGTCTTCGATGCAGATGCCATGGTCCTCTCTATATACGGGCAAGTGAGGCTGACATTGACAGGTGCAGGGTTGCCCATCGGCTGCACGTGCAGTGCCACTACTGGCGCCCACACACGCTTCACGTTCACAAGCAGCACCTGAAAATCAAAGAGCTTATTGTACCATTGTTATACAAATTATCCAGACAATACTTCGTTTTTCTACCAAATATAACGCTAATTGAAAAGTCAGATACAAAAAAAGGTAGTTCTATTTCAAATTAAGAAAAAAACCTGAGAGCCATATTTATTTATTTATAATAAATAAATTAGAAATTTTTTATTGAATTAGCAACATTTTTTTTTAAATGAATATTTATTTATTTATTTATTTTTTTTATAAATGACTGACATAAAACAAGTCCGAGCAGTTCTCTTATGTACATCTGTCATTATTATTTTACACTGGTTTATTTATTGAAATATAATCTAAATAAAAATAAATCAATAATTAGACTAAAATAAAGAAAGTTTTCATACAGCATTCAGTTTAGATTTTGCCCTATGATTAGGGAACAACCTGCCTATCTAAGTGGGCGATTCGGAAGAAAAATAAGCACATGAATGGTCTTTGAAAATGATATATAATTTCAAAATTAATCTCACTATGTATTATTTTACTTATAAAGTCGAATTAAATATAAAGAAGAGAATAGTTTGTTATTAAACCTAAAAATGAATCGATTTTTTCGGTAATTTCAGAATACAGTGAAAGAATGCATAATATAGGTCTTTTATTATAAATTACGATTGTATCTTATCTTGCTCAGGGGCCCACATCTTGTGGGTTTTCGTGGATGGCGACCACGAGCTGCCCTAGCTGGGACTGGCAGTACTTCTGTTCTTTGTATGTCAGTCTCTTCCCTTCAATAGGCGTCAGACCGTGCGACGGGCCGGCCTGTTCTATTCCTTTCCCGTCGCAAAAACCCATGAATCGCCGACCCCGCACCGCGGGGCGAAGAAAGAAGAAGATTGTATCTTATCAAATAAATATTAAAGAAAAATTCTATTCATAAATCGAACAATTGATTAAATAATCGTTTTTCAAGTTCATTCATCGTGATATGAATGTAAAATACGTATGAGCTCGTACGTACATACCATATCTCTTCAACTAATCTTACTTGGTCAAAATCAATTTGGATCGCTTGTCAAAAGCCTCTAACAACCAAATACCAATATTTATTTTTCATATAATTTTTGACACATCCGTTATTTAAACTTCTTTTTGAGAGACAAGATAATTTAATCTCAAACAGCCTGAGGAGTTGAGTGGACAAATTGAATTCATCCTTTTTTAACGAATAAGAATTTTTTGGTTATTATTTTGACTGTATAACAAGAAACAAGTCTATAATAAAATTACATTTTTCAACAAATTAATATGTGAGCGCTCACAACAAATTGTCTTATCTGTCATATCTACATTTTTTTTTTCGGAGATTCTCTTGGATCGTGATGAAGAATTAAAGAATAATTAAATTATAAGATACATGCTCCTCTATATTAATTCCCTCACAGGGCGATCGATAGTTTTTTATAGAACGAAAAATAGAACAAACTGCATGACTTGATAACTAATAGCAAGGAAGGGGAAAGACTGACATAGGGAAGAAAAATAAATGCAAGTCTTAGTTCAGGAAACTTATGGTCGTCATTCATACACTAGATATGAATGAGCACCTTGATTGACGGATAAATAATTTAAAAGTCTATTCTAAATTTAAAACAAGCATGATATAACTTTTTTAAAGTCCGGGGCGACCTGGCAATGTAGCAGATCACAGTCACTACAATCGTTGCGATTAAGCACAAACGCTGCGAAAACTAGGAATAAGCGCATTGAAGCCATAGGTATATTAATAATAAAATATATACTATAAATATGCGTCAAAAGCGCTAAATAGCCTAAAAGGGAGAAAAAAAGTAAGAGCTTATTCCTCGAACATAGCTTGAAATTTGGCTTTTATCGGTGGCAAAAATGGCTAGTCGTCTATTGCCAACATCGTTTTTAAATAATAAAATAAATTTTGCTTAGAAAACTTAAATATGTATATATAAATTATATATTTTTAAAATACAATGGTAGGGCCGGAACTAGGAGATTTGATAGCTTAATTTGCTGCGCCCTCCTTACCAATATTATAAAATACCTAAGGGCTTCTTCCCTTCCGCTCTCCCCCTCCTCCATAGCGCCTACATTGTAACTAAGCCAAATTGATTTGAAAATTTTTATCGTGTTAATCCGCGAATTGTCCCTGAGAAATTAAATTATTTTGTATTTTACTTGTCTTGCAGTAGTCATTATCCTAAGTTCCCGCATAAGTTCAGCTGATATAAATTATTTACTAATGTAACTCAAATTATTATGTTTGTAATAAACTAATTTACAATTTAAGAATTTAAGGGGCATTTGCAGGGGCTGGCTCTAGGATTTTGGCGCCCCGTAAGTGACACCTTAGAACCAGGGGCGTAGCCTATATAGAAATTTTTTCGGAGAGGGGGGGGGGCCTGAACTCAAAAATCTTTATGCGGAAAATTTTTTTTTAAAGAAACAAAATTTTTGCCACCCTTCAAAAATTTTTTCTTTTGCGGAACCTAAGTTTTCCGCCCCGCGGAAAATTTTTTTTCTCTGTCCGTCAAAATTATTTTACTTTTATTTTAGAGACACGAAATTTTTGCCGCCTTCAAAATTTTTTTTTGCGTTAATTACGGAAGCGCCCCGATGCGACGCATATTGTGCTTACATGTAGAGCCGGCCCTGGGTATTTGTCAGTATAGCAACCGATGAGTGGTCCTTGAAAAAATTTTGTTGGGAACCACTGTTCTAAAAGAAGATATAAAATAATAGCATAATTTATTCACAAAATTTCAAGTTTAATTTAAATATCATCTTCAACAAATTTATTAATTTTTCTAATATTCAAAAATCAAAAAGAATTGAGCCCTTAGGGATTACCTAATCTTGATTATCGAAATTTACGCCACTGTTCCTTATTCCTTGAAGTTTTTCTTTCAAATATTTTTATATCAAATCATTTTCACTCTCTTTAAATATACGATACAATATATCTATTATTACACCTTTGGCAATATAAATCGCTAGTATGCCTATTGTTGTTATTATTACACTATTCTTAATTTTACTGTAAATGAAATCGATTCAAACATCTTTTTACATTCTAATTTATTTGAACTTTTTTTTTTGGGTCATTTGTACCTTTATATATCTACCCGTATAGTCATTATCATCAGCCGTTGTCATGTTGTAATATCCATTCCATAAGAATTATTAATAGGAATATAAATAATACTTTTTTTTTAAAAAAAATTCTGTACAGAAGCGTTTGTTTAGAATTTTACAAGTACTTGTCTTTGCAATCAATTTTGAAGATGAAGTCAGCAAGGAAAGCAATAATTTATTAAAATTCTATTTCCTATTCATTTGACATATGGATCTTCATTAGCTTGAAACAATGCCTATTGCCAATGGGTATAATATGTCTTCTCTTTGAAAAATTCAAACCACCTTTTTTTAATGTAATTTAATCATAGTAATAAATCAAAATATAACAAGATAATCATTTACAATAGAAAAAATTTTATTAAAAAAAAAAATTATTTTTTCCTTAATGAAACCAAATTCCATCAGAAAGAAAATGCAGTAGCCCCAAAGATTGTCAATTATTTTCTAAAATTTAAAATAATATTTTTTTTACTTTCAGATTCAAATTTATCCAGTGCAGATTCCAATTTTTATTAATTTATATTCATGTCATTTTCGGCGAGCAAATGCATCAAATTTATTCCCCTCTCTAACTCCACTTATTATAGTTTAAAATT
>JAKCPI010017935.1:0-30745 GCA_023213315.1 Euborellia annulipes | reverse complement strand
ATTGTTACGCCTTTTCAATTTCGGACTTTCGCCACTCAGCATTCCCAGCAGGCGATATATAGAGGAGGAGAAGGGGGCGGCATTCTCCCCTTGTATACGCCCCAGTCTAATATCGAATATAGGCAGGGTCATACCCAGGGAAGGGCCCGTGGAGATAGATTCCTGGCCACTCTACTCCTTTAAACTTCATTCATAAAATCCTAATAGAAAATTATTTTCACTAGATTATTAGACCTCTATGGGATAGATTCTTAAACAATTTCTCTTTTGCAGATTCGTGTTACTCCAGTGCGGTTGTGTTTAGTGCTCAGTGTTAATGTTCAGTGTTTAACAAGTGCAATCAACTGGATCAGCTCTACGAGCGCAAGGGAGCTTCGATGCATCAGCTCTACGAGTGGCAGACAAGGAGCTTCGGGCGACCGTCAACCCCTCACGAGGTGAATATTTTATTCTCTAGACCAGGGGTGGGCAAATACTTTTAAGCGCGGGCCAAAATGAAATTTTCAAAAAAAATGTCTCCCGGGCCGCAGGACTATACCGCGTACGCTTTCCACACCGGAATGTTTTGGGTGGAGTTTTTCCCTGCCCAAGAAGTTTTTTAGGCAAAAACACTCTAAGTATCATTTAAAGCATTTGGACAAAGAAATTTGACAGTTAATAATAGATAATAGTAATAATAAATTGTCTTACTTGGGTGTACATGCGAACAATTTTTGCCCAGTAAAATATGTCACGTAATTTTTAAAGAAAATATGATCCATTATATTAAATTAATGGTCATTAAATAAATCAGTTAATGAAAGATTATAATCGAACAGACCTAGTATGTTGCGTACATAAAAGTAGTGATATGGTTACGGCTCTTCGAAATTATAATACTCTATTATTTATATATTTGATTATTTATACTGTTGATTTCAACAAAATCGCATAAAAAGGGATTTTTCAACGGGCCGGATAAAAGTAAGCAAAAGGGCCGGATCCGGCCCGCGGGCCGGCTTTTGCCCACCCCTGCTCTAGACATATGCACATAAACCCAAAAATATGATTTTAATATCTTTTTTTCTTTTTTGTTACAGATTCCTGAGGGTCAACAGAACAAAGGTATTAAGCATGGTGCAAGAATATTGAAGGGGCTAGATTAGATTAGCTCTTGAGGATGTTCTTTCTTACAGCTGACACAGAGCGAGCCTCTCCCGCCGCGGGATCTCATTATCATCTTCTTAATGCCCAGGGCTTAAGGTGTGATTGCTAAACGAATACAAATTTAATTGTGTTCACTTTTCGATATTTATAATTTAGAAAATTTATTTTCACACCTTAAATGTAGTTTAAAGATTTAAATCTAGAGGGGTGGAGGGTGCACCATGCCAACGAGCCAACGAGAGGGATTTTGTTCTGAACCTGTAGCTCTAAAACCAACGTGAATTCTTTCATTTGAGGCCTCTGTTGGATATTCGTTGTTGTTGTTGTTAGCTTCAGGTGCCTACTCTAATCTTTTAGCTAGCCTTGATTTGTTCTTTTAATTTAGGATCCAAGCAGAGAGCTAAAATGAAAGAATTTCTCGTTGATTTGTTCCATTCATAAGGAGATGCGGTCAGATCTGATTGTAAAATCAAAGCCCAGGTTCTCATGTGTTCTTGTGTTTGCGAAAAGACGTCTTATGGGTAAACGAGGGTCAGGGAGGGATGTCGTTTTTCCAGGGATAGCCTGGATGCAAATAACGCATTCCCTTAAGGCCAGGGACAGGCCCGAGGGCCCCGCCGATCTGATGGTGGGGACGGGGTACAATTACACTTCGTTCGTATTTCTAATTAGGCTAGGTAGGATCTCTTTCTTGAAGCCCCCTGGTCTCTCGTTTACTCGTAATCCAAAGAATCACGTTTTTTCTCCCTGAATCGATCTCTTCCGACACCCGACTTTCGGTTTTTCGAATTATAAATCACAATTCTTTTTTGAAATTTCTTTTGATGCGATTAATAAAAAGAATTGTTCGTGAAATGGATTATTTTTGCTTGAATTTTGTTTTTGCTTTATTTTAAAGAAAAAGAAGTCTTCAAGAATTAAGCTATTACGCGAAATGTTTAATAAGTAAGTAAATTTCATATACATAAAAATAAAATGAGCAAAACTAATTCAAATTTTTTATTTTTCAGATGACGTTCCTGTTTTCATTTTGGTTAAATAAAAACATTAATAATACAAATGAAGAAACATTTTGCCTTGAGAGTCGTCTATTGGCGTCTACGCATCGAATTTTGGACTCTAGCCTTTAAAATACACAGTAAGTAAATACAAATTCCCTTTTAATTTACCCTTTAAGAGTTGGCTACCCTTGTTAAGACAATTTTTTCTGCGTTTTTATATTCTATTTCTTACAACCGCAAATTGAATTTTTCTTTTTTTATAATATATTTTATAAAGTGAAGTGAAAAAACAAAAGAAGTCTTCAAGATTAATTTTGAAAGTAACATAATTTCAAAAGTAAGTAAATTTTCATTAAGCGATAAAATCAAAATATGGAAACTAATATTTTTTTTTTTTTTAGGTAAAGGTGAGGTTAGGTGGGCTAAGAGGGGAGGAGGAGGCCCAAAAGAAGAAAAAATAATAAATTTGCGATTAATAATATCTGAGTATTATCCCGCAAGTAGAAAAGATTAGTGTTGTGTATATTATCCTAGTCTTAATCATAATTAAAAAGGATATTGGATTAGGAGCGAATTGAAACATTTCGATGTCAACAAGAGTATATATCTATATTTTAAAACACTAAACATGCCAGTACAATTTTGTGGCGGGGGATTTGAAAACACAATAGTTCTCCCCTCCTTAATTATATCAAATTTTTGTTAAATCAAAAATATATTTATGTAATTGAAAAATTTTGAATAATAAAAATTAACATTTTGAAAAAAAGAAAAATTGTAGTTTATTTACATATATAGTCTTTTAAGTAACCCGGTGCCTTGGTTCTTCTCACTGGCCTTCTTCCTTCTGGTATATTTCCTTCTTGGGGTGGTGTTCCTTGATTTTCCCTTTCAGGTACTCGGATTCCGCGGGTGTCATGTTGAGCTTGATATGAAGGTTGTTCCTCCGATTTTCCCTGTCTTTCATTCACGTACATTGGAATCATTCTTCTTATTGTAGGTGAAACACTGCTTTCTTTAACCCCTTGTTTTTCATCTTCAAACGTCACCTTTTTCTTAACTTCTGTTGTTTTTAATTGATTTATATGTCGTTTTAGTTCTCTTCCTTCGTCCAACTTGATTAGATAATGTAAAAGACCCAATCTTTTCTTCACTACACCTGGTTTCCATACATCTTTATTGTTGATGAAAAATAATGACAGGATTCTCTCCCCCCTCTTGTAAGGTTCGAGTCCTTGACATAATTGTCTGCTTATTTTTAGGTAGATCTGTAGGTCGAATGGCATCTAGTCGAATCCGAATTTTCCTGTTGAGATACAGTTCTGATGGAGATTTGCCACAAGCTAGTGGAGTTGCTCTGTATCTTATCAGAATTTTCTGAACTTTTTGATAAATTGGAATATTTTCACTTCCCATGGCTTTTAGTTTATTTTTAATTGTTTGAACACTTCTTTCGGCCAACCCGTTCGTTGCTGGGTGACCTGGTGCTGTAAATCTTTGCACAATACCATGATATTTACAAAAGGAAATGAAATTTTCACTTTTAAAAATAGTAGCGTTATCTGATATTAAACTCTTCGGGTAACCGTGGGTGACAAAAATTGATTGTAGAAGGTCGATAGTTGATTCGGTGGTTGGCGAGTTTTTAGAAAGTCGTATTTCTAACCATTTCGACTTCGCGTCCACCAGGATCAAATAATGATACCCCTCAAACGGTCCAGCGTAGTCAATATTTACTCGGTCAAAGTTTTCTTCTGGTACTTCCCAAGCATGGTTAGGAACTTTCGATGGAGAATTCTTTATCAGTGCACAATCATTACAAGATTTTACCATGTGCTCGATATCTTTATCCAGATGTTTCCAATAAACAGATCTTCTTGAAAGTTGTTTCATTTTTACTATTCACAAATGGGTTTCATGTAACTCTTTTAAAATTTGTTTTTGTAACGTTTTGGGTATAACAACTCGATCATTTCTAAATAATATGCCATTATCTAGAGTGTGTTCACTGTCTTTTGATCTGGATTTGATTTCTTTCATGATATTATTTAATTCATCATCTTTTTCTGTTTCCTGGGCTATTGTTTCTGCTGTTATATATTCTGTAGATATTGTATATATTTTTGATGTAAAAATTTGATAAACTTCGTCATTCATTGATATCTCGGTTGATTTTTCGTTTTTTTTTTTAAGGTGCTCTTGAAAGGCAATCTACATTTGTATTGTCTTCACCTTTTCGAAATTTTACCTCGTAGTCAAAACCCGCGAGGAAAGAAGCATATCTCAGAAGGCGAGCTGAAATCATTCTGGGTAGGCTGGAATTTTGATGAAATATTCTCGTTAGTGGTTGATTGTCAGTAATTAAGATAAAATGTTTTCCATACAAATAATCAAAAAAATAATTTACTCCAAATACGATACCAACTGCCTCCCTATCCAACTGAGAATAATTTTGTTCCGATGTTGTTAGAGCTCTTGATGCAAAAGCAATAGGATTTTCTTGATTATTGATAGAATGGGAAATTCCACTCGGACTTGCATCCGTGGCTAGAATCACAGGTAGTGAAGGATCGAATGGCACAACTACCCGATCACTTGATATTTCATTTTTAAGTTTGATAAACGAAGATTCACATTCACTTGACCAGAAAAATTTCTGATTTTTTCTCAATAGTTTACGTAATAGCTGGGCATACACGGAGAGGTAGAACCGTCGGTTTTGACCGTGCCGGTCCAAACGCACGGATTTATCTTTACGTTAGTGGGCGAGCACGCGCCAGTTTTGACCGCCACGTATCAATCTAACAGATTGGACTGCCGGTCCAAACTCACGGACTGATCTTTTCGTTAGTGAGCAAGCGACAGTTTTGACCGCCACGCATCAATCTAACAGTTTGGACTGCGGTCTGAACTCACGGTCTGATCTTTTCGTTAGTGGACAAGCGACAGTTTTGACCGCCCCGGACCATCTCTTTAAGTCGCGATTTTTGGAGGGTAGGGGAGGACATGTTACTTCAAAAATTTTTTTACAAATTTATTTTTAAAGAAAATAAGTTATCCCTCCCCCTATTAATTAATTAAGCTATTAATATGTTCTAAAATATTTTAGTTAATCGCCATTCACAAAAACAAATTTATTATTATTATTTTTTTTAAATATCATTTAAGGTCATGGCAAATTAGGATACAAATATTATATAGACCTAGCATTTTACTCGGGAGAAAGTCTAGTTTCTAAATATACAAAAAAAATTATAGGTTATGTAAGAAAAAAATATTGGCCTTCTTTCTAAAGCGCCCCCCTAATGGTCCGATGTTTACCAAAAAGCTTTTCAGTTCTTGACCTTTACATCTAGTTTATGTGTGCAAAATACCACAGACATACACACAGACACACAGACATCATTCCAAAAACTACTTAAATGGACTCAGGGAACCTTAAATCCTATTTTGGCAGCTTCAGAATCAGATAATTAAAGATTTTATTTAAAGGAGAAGAAAGGATTAATTACTTTTTTTTTTAAATAATTTTCTATTTCCATTTTTCTTGGAAATTCCAATGGCTTCTTGACTTGATCTGTCTAGTCGGCAGGCAAAACTTTCGTCAAGACGAAAGTCCACGGATTTGGTTAAATCAGCGGTTAAAACTGCCGCGGTCCAAAGATTTTGCCCATACACGTACGGTTTGGCCCGTGGCGGGCCAACTATACGGGTTTATCTGCGGGTTTTTCCTTTACGTTTGTGAGTGATGACGGTTTTAACCGTGCCGGTTTTAGCCGGCCCGGCAGACTGGTCCGCCCCGGTCCAACCCGACAGATCAAACTCTCCGTTTTTTTAAACGAAATTGATAATGACGGTTTTAACCGTGGCGGATCGACCCGACAGATTGGTCCGCCCCGGTCCAACCCGACAGATCAAACTCTCCACTTTTTTAAGCCAAATTGATAACGAAAGTTTTAACCGTGGCGGATCCGACCCGACAGATTGGACCGCCCCGGTCCAACCCGACAGTTCTACCTCTCCTTGTATGCCCAGCTAATGGATATGTTATAGTAGCTACATCTGGTAGCAATCGTGAATAGTAGGTGATCATTCCCAAAAAGTGTCGAACTTCGGGTACTGATTTCGGTCTGGGCATATTTATAATTGATTTGATTTTTGATTGAGATTTAGATATTTTATTGTATTCGATAGTGTATCCTAAATATTCAACTTTTGTTTTAAAAAATCCGCATTTGTTTTTATTTAGATGGAGGTCGTATTCTTGTAATTTTGTTAAACATGCTATTAGATTATCAGAACATTCTTGTAATGTTTCTCCGTGACATAAAATATCATCAAAAAAAAGAAATTGTTTTCTTCAGACCACATAAAATTTGGTCTATTATACGGTTAAATTCCGCAGGTGCTGGTTTCGCTCCAAAACTTAATCTGTTCATAGTGTATGTACCCCTGTGAGTTGAGATGGTTTGAATTTCACTGCTTGCTTTATCCGTTTTGATATGAAGATACGCCTTATTTTTTTTTTTTTTTTTTCGAGATACGCCTTACATAGGTCCAGTTTGCAAAAATATTTCGATCCCTTTAGACTATTTAAAATGTCATCTACTTTTTTTATAGGATGATTTGAATTTACAAGTTTGTCATTAATTGCCACCTTATAATCAACACACAGTCTCACTGTTCCATCTTCTTTTGGTATCACCACTAATGGGGGGAACCCCAATCGCTGTTTTTCACTTTTGTAATTATACCTGCTGCTTCTAGCTCGTCTAGTTCTATTTCCACTTGTTCTTTTAGAGCAAATGGCACGTTCCTGGCTGGAGTGAAAGATGGTTTGGCTCCTTCTCGAAGCTGATATTTTACTTCATATTTAGGCACACACCCTATTCTTTGTTCAAATATTCTTGGAAATTTTTTTTCGATTGTTGATTCGTCCATAATTGATAAAATTTGATATTCATCAACCAATTTCAAGTTATTGTTATTTTCTTTGCCAATCAATCTGTTTTTTTTTTCAGGAGTAATGGTTTTTGATAGTTCCTTCGTATCCGATTTAGAAGCTTCCTGGGCTATTGCCTCCTTTACTATCTCTTCAAAGGCTGTTGTTTTTGATTTTATTAGCGCGGCTTTTATTTGATCATCTCTTATACCCCTAATGAATTGGGCTCGTAAAAATAAAACTGCTGCTGAGACTTTCCTTTTACAAATACACTCAACATTGAATTCACATTCTGCTATGTCCTTACGTAATTCTGCCACATAGTCTGCAATCGATTGTTTATCATTTTGAAAAAATAATGTTGAAAAACTAATAAGTTTTTCTTTGGAGCTAGATGATCTTCTAACAGTTTTATTAATTCGTCGTAGTCCAAAGTTGAAGGAATTTTTGGTGCTACGAGTGCAGTCAATTTCAATATTAATAGTCATCCCTAGAGAATAGAACCGTGAAGTTAGACAACCAGAGCGCTTAGCTATTGTTTAAGAAACCACAAGTTGCTTATATTTAATTTAATTTTATATTTAAGTTAGGCACCCCCTAGAGCGTGAAAATAAGCTTTTAATCAAAATCGGCCAAAGAGTACTAGTACTTTACTGATGCACTTTTTCAGTTTTTTTCGATTTTCTCAAAATTCGCTCCAACGATTTTTATTAAAAAACTTAAAAAAAAATGTTTTTATTTAAATTGAACTAAAAAGAGAGAAATAATTTAATTGTTCTTGTTAAAATTGTGAATATTTATGACTTAAAATAAAAGCGTGGGGCGCACATTGATAGCTTAAGGAATTGTATATACTTAGAACCTCGGAATCACTTCGAAGCGCCCCATGCTTTTATTTTAACTTATAAATATTCAATAATTTTAACAAGAACAATTAAATTAAATTATTTCTCTCTTTTTAGTTCAATTTAAATAAAAGCATTTTTTGAAAAAGTTTTTTTATTATATTTTTTTTCGGCTTTTAGCGTTACCGATTCGGCCCTGCCCGTCTTGTATAGACTTATAATATCACGTGTACAAAAAGGTTTTGAGGGTTTTTATAGGGTAACTGTAATATGCCGTTTAAAATTCGTTTATATTTACTATTTAAAAACTGCTAAATATTATTTTTATTTCTATCAAGTTATTACTAAGGGCGATATTTTCCTAAAAAATTTGTTGATATTGTTATACTTCAATTTAAAGAGTATAAAATTTCTTAAATGCTAATCCGTTTTTTTATTCATTTATTAAGATTAAATAAATGTTCGAATGGTTTAAATACAACATGAGTGAGTTTGTATTTAGGCTAATTCGACCTCATTTTTGTCTGGAGAAAAATTATACTTTTACATTTAAAGTACATCAATAAAGTACTAGCTCTCTATGCTTTTATCCCCAGCCAAATTCTCTAGTTACGCCCATGGCGGTTGCTTTCCACATTAAAATAGGCAAATATTTCTGATTGCCTCCGCGCATCAAATTATGCAAATGTGGAGCGTGTTACAAATGATACAAATTTGCTATGAGGAGGTTTCTATTGTGCAAGCCCAGTGGCTGGGTACTAATAGAACTTGCGTGGGTCACTGTGAAGAATTATTTTTTGCAAAGGGCATTGTAACCAAATATAATAGATGTAATTTCCCCCAGTGGCTTGCACAATAAAAACGCCCTCTCTAATCTCATAGCAAATTTGTATCACGCTCCACATATGCATAATTTGATGCACTGTGGATGGATTGCGTGATTTAATTTTCCCTGGCTGCCATCAGATTTGATTCAATAAGAACGTGGAGCTATCTGTTGGCTGAAGCGATAAGCACAAGAATAGATAGTTCGCAGCGAAGAGAAGGCTTGCTGGTCGTCTATCTCTCAGGGGAAATCAAATCGCCTTCAAATAAGCCCTTCAAGGATTGATATTGACATGGGGGGGGGGGGCATGGACCAGCTATCCTCTGGAGGGTCTGGAAAGGGGGCACCCCCCCCCCGGCACACGTGATTATCTCAAAAATATAAGAACGAATAAGATTACAATAGTAATGTAATATTAAACAATTCGGTGTGACTACTCGGACACACCTTTCTTTTAACTTCGGTTGTGTTCTGTGCTTGCCACTCCAGATTTTTTGTGTCAACATTAGAGTTGATGATCTAAAATTTACAAACTTCTGAAAATATTTATATTTTATTACTATTTCTCCTATGAAGTACAAGAGTAAAGCAAGGGCGGATACGGGGGGGGTAAAGGGGGTAATTACCCCCCCTGAGATTTGAAAAAAATGCTTTTTTTTCGAAAAAACAAAAAAATGTATTTTTAATGTAAAATTTTAAAAATTAATACTTAAAAATTTGATTTGTATTTATATTCTGGCAAACAAGAACAGAATGCGCCTTTAAATTACCGAAATTAAGAAAAAATAGTGTGCTGTGCGACCAGTCACTCCCCCCGAGAAACACCTCTGGATCCGCCACTGCTCCAAACGATTTCAATGGCAAAATGAGAATATACATTTTAAAGAGCATCTAAAAAATAATTGACTTTTGAATTTTAAACAAAATTGTTGCAACGAGCTTTGAGAAAATTAAAACAAACCGCAAAAGTACATCAGACTCTTTGGCCGATTTGTTATTTAAAAGCTTATTTTCCGGAGGGTATATAACTTACCAGTAATTATAAAATTTTAATCTCTGTCTCGGGGCGAGCTTCAAAACGTGTATTTCCATCAAAATCTCAACAACGAATTTTTGACATGAATGCAATACTTTCTCTATATATACGCTGAGAGATGAAGGGCGTTACTCGTCAAAAATTCGTTGTCGAGATTTTGATGGAAATACACGTTTTGAGGTTCGTCCCGAGACAGAGAGGCTACAAGTCTAAAATTTTATATTTACCGGCAAGTCAGGTACCCTCAGGAAAATAAGCTTTTAAATAACAAATCGGCCAAAGAGTACTAATACTTTACTGACGTACTTTTTCATATATAGCCCAATTAAATATTGTATAATTTACAATGATAATTAAATATAATACTGTCAACCTTGTATTCTAACAATTAATCGTCCTGAGGAAGGTCGTGACTTGCGACCGAAACGTCGACGATTAATAATTAAATAAAAGTTTTTTATTTAATTTCCTTGGCTGCAAAGTCTCCTATACCCAATGTACTTTTTCAATTTTTTTTTTTCTTTTTTCGCTTTTCTTAAAAATCGCTCCAACGATTTTGATTAAAATTATCAATTGTTTTTTCGTTGCTCTTTCAAATGTATATTCTCATTTTGCCCTTGAAATCGTAGCAAGTTGTGTGCTGTGCAGCGTCACAGCACGCTCTTGTGAGAGGGTTGGTTGGTCATCGACAAGAGGAGGCGTTGCCTCCTCCTGTGTGGGCGCCAGCAAAGAGCAGATAGAGTGCTTCCTAATAAGGCGCGCCGGCGGCGGCTGCCAACTGACGCCAATCGTCTCACAAAATTCTTTCCTCCTTTGAATATCTTTTGGCATCTCAACTCTTCCTTTTTTCCTTCCTTCTATCCCAATTCTCCCCCCCCCCCTCTCCATCGTCGGCAAATGCCATTAATGAGTATTCGGTTTCTATTTGCTTCATGGACCTATCAAGTACAGTACAAGAGTAAAGTGGCCTTCAGACGATTTCAAGGGCAAAATGAGAATATACTGAACATCAAACAGTATCCGTCGAGGGTGGATGACGGGGGGGGGGTGGGGTAAGTCAGGGAGAGAGAGATCTGCTTGCAAATAAAAAAAAAAAAAAAAAATTTATTAAACAAAAAGAGGTAAAGAGAGAAAAAATCTGGTGTGACTGGCGCACAGCACACAACTTTCTCTTACCTTCGGTAATCGAAAGTTGTGTTCTGTGCTTGTCACACCAGATTTTTCGTGTCGACATATATTTAGTTTCCGCCAATATATTAAAATTTAAGATGTAAAATTTTTAAGTATGGGGAAATATTTATATTTGAAGGGAGGCGTTAAGTCTCCCGAAACGTCGACTGAATAGTGGAATAAAATTTGGCCTGAAAATACCTCCAGCAGTTTCATTTGTTGTTCATCATCTATCTACACCAGGCTTTCCCAATCATCATTAAAGTATTAGTACTCTTTGGCGGATTTTGATTAAAAGCTTCAGGAGGGTAGAAAACTTGAATATACAATTTCAACCACCTTGCTCAGTTCCTTCATGCTTTAAATTGAACACAGACACACACACACACACACAGACAGACAGACCATGTCGCGAAAAGCTCTTTTTTGAATTCAGGGGACCTCAAAACGTGTATTTCCGTCAATATATTAACATATATAGAGTTAAGAGAGAGTAAACATTTTACATCTCGAATTCTAATGTGTGCACCGCCAGAAACTAAATATTAGTCGCCGACATAAAACACGAGCACACCACACAACTTGCAATTCGCGAAGGTGCTGTGCTCGGCGTCGAGCTCATCTTCCTTCCTACGAGCATTGATTAGAATATTCTAATTAATGGGCGCATGGGCGTAGCCAGGGGGAGGCAGGGGGGCCATTGCCCCCCCCCCCCTGGCTTGTCCTAAAAATTGAAAAAAAATCTGGTGTGACTGGGCACAGCACACAACTTTCTCTTACCCTTCGGTAAGAGAAAGTTGGCACTGTGCTGGTCACACCAGATTTTTTGTGTCGAGATATATTTAGTTTCCGATAGCACCTTAGTTTCAAACTTGATTTTAAATGTTGACTGCTTCAAATAAACTATGGTTATTTTTCAAAATTTTAATCTCATATTTGGACATTTTATACACAATATAGAATCGTAAATAAATACAAAATTTCATAAGAATTGGAAAAAAAATTTTAAATGCCTAAAAAGTTCTAAAGGGGACCCCCTTTTGAATCGAAATTAACATACAAATCCCTATAGGAAATTAACATTGTTTCTATGCGAAGATAAGGTGGAAAGGGAATTTAAAAAGAGTAGAGACAGACGATAATGTTTGCAAGTGAGAGAGAGAGAGAGACATATATGTTTTCTTTGAAACAATTAAAGACACAAATAAAATAAAATAAATGGGAATTTAAATAATAATTGATTTTTAATCTAATAAAAAGAAAAAGATTTAAATTCCGTTACCATGGCAACCAGTTCTATCTTTCCTATGAAGAACAAGAGTAAAGTGGTCTTCAGAAGATTTCAACGGCAAAATGAGAATATACATTTTAAAGAGCATCTAAAAAATCGTTGATTTATGAATTTTAAAAAAATCCTTGGAGGGAATTTTGAGAAAATCGAAAAAAACTGAAAAGTACATCAGTAAAGTACTAGTACTTTTTGGCCGATTTTGTTCAAAAGCTTATTTTGAGATTCTTCAAAGGTACCTAAGTTAAATATAAAATTTCAATCCGCTAGCTCAACTCCTTCATGCTAAAAATCTGTCCACACACACATACACACACACACACACACACACAACACACACACATACACACACACACACAGACCAATTTCGGGACCCACTTTTTGGACTCAGGGGACCTCAAACGTGAAGATCCATCAAAATCTCGACATCGAATTTTTGACAGATCGCAACTTTCTCTCTATATATATTACATATACAAGAAAGAAAAAAAAAAACAAATATATATTTTTCCCATTGGGAATTATTTTTTTTTAAAGCCCCAATCCACTACATTAATTTAATCTATATATAAAATTACGAGTGTCCGTCTGTCTGTCTGTCTTCCGTCTGTCTGTCCGTCTGTCACGCTCTGTTTGACCAACTTCCCATTAGAATTTTGAAACGAAATTTTGCAGTCTTATAGAGGTCGTTTGGAGAGTCCCGGAAAATCTCGGGTCCCGAAATTTCCATAACTTTTTGAGTTATTAATTCATAAAGTTCGATTTCTCCCATAGGAAATGTATAGAGAAATATTTAAGTATTCTTTGCAGTTGTGTATTCTTTGAATGTAAACAAATCTTCAAGCAGGCACTGGATTGGAATACGTAGTAATAATAATTTTCTTTTTATATTAAGAAAACGCGAGGGTCCGCCGCAGGCGGGCCCGAGCCAGGGGGGGGCCAGGGGGCGTAGCCCCCCCCTCTCCCGCCAGCCCGTTTCTCATATTTAAGAAAGGCGAGGGCCGCCGCAGGGCCGAGCCAGCGGGGGGGGTCGGGGGGGGCCCCCCCAGACGGAAGCCCGCCGAGGCGCGCCGTAATAAATAATTAATAATCTATGTTAATATTAATTGCAAACACCCCCCCCCCCTCTCGCCCTAAAGAGGAATTGCCCCCCCCCTAACAAGATGTCTGGCTACGCCCATGAATGGGCGTTATTATTATTATTTTATTTTTTTTTGTTTATTTGGCTTTCGACCTAAAGCCAAATGGGCGTTAATTGTTCTTAAGATCTCTTTTGGGAGTTCGCTACCAAAATATTATTCTGAAATTCTAACGGAACAAAGCGCGACAGACGGACACTTTGCTATTATATATAAGAAGATTTTATTTTTAAATGTTTTTTTTTTCTTGTGCTAAGGCGAGCTGTGCAGTTAGTATTGAAAGTTAAAAGCCATTTCACCGTTGTTCGTCAAAGAACAAAGCAGAGCAGAGCAGAGTAGAGTCAACGGTTCCTTGCTGGCAGTGTAGGCCGATTTACACGCTATTTTATCTCCGCTTTATTTATTGGCCCTTTAGATAGGAAAAAGAAGGCGGGCGGGCAGGCGGGGGGCGAGGGGGGCAGGCCCACCTCTATTGCCATTTCAATGAAGCACTTTACAAGAGCCGAGGGAATTGCATCACTGGTGGTCAGTCGGTCGGTTCAGAGTCCTGAGGCGTGGGCGGAGGTCACTTGCTCCAACGCCCCTTGCCTTCTCTTTCGTCGAGATCTCCTCAAATACTATAGGCTAATTACATTTCTATTGATATTATTTTTTAGTTCTCCTAAAAAAGCGTTATAAAAAGCCTATTAGCGAAATTATGAACAAAGTAGCTAAATAGTGTAAGCCCTCGGGCTTGGCGTAGTTGGTAGCGCGCCTGCCTTGTATACCAAGGGTCGGGGGCTCGGATCCCGGGCAGTCCGATGATTTTATTTAAGCCATTTGGATACCAAATGGCGTGAATGGGAAAAGAGTGTGAGTGTTAAAAAAAAAAAGTTTATTCCTATGAGCAGAGTTGGCATGTTTTATCCCGTCGAGTATAATACACGGTTTTATATTTGGATAAAACAAGGCCGATGTAAAAAACTGTAAAAAACCAACTCCCTGAAAAAAAAAAAAAAACAGGTTAAAAGATATTTGCAATTCCTTTCTCGTCGGGCGCATCCGAGTTTTATCCGCAATTTCTCTATAAAACTACAAAACCACGTATAAAACGCAACTCTGCCTACGAGCAAGGCGCCCAAGAGATGGACAGCCAGAGTGTTATTTACTAGGCTGCTGTTTTTGCTAATAATTTCCCGAATGAATTATTTTTGGAAAACTAAAAACTCTAAATATTTAATTTCCATTTAGGGATGGCAAAATTCAATTTTTAAAACTTTATGCGTGCTTTGCACCTCTGATTCACCGCCGATTGGATTGAAACTTTTTATTTGTATGCAACCATCAATCTGCATATTTTGGGCCTTAAAAAGATCCAGAAAATGCCAAATAAGAGGACATTTGCTATTAAAATTTGAAGCCCAGAGGTGATGGCATCAGCGCTACCCAAATACCCCGGCACCGAAATCGCTCTTCTTCTTGTGTTTGCAGACAAGTTTTTGCAAGTTAAACAAGTTGTTATTTTGCATCACCTTCACCCCGATTTCCCTTCACACATCTGAAATTTCAGATCAATTCATGTCGCTACGACATTTGATACGTACATCGACGCGCGTGACCAAAACGCTCGCAAATATACGGAGATCTTTGAATGGCATTTGGAGGTTGAAATTTTATATTTAAGTTAGACACCCGCCCAGGGCGTGAAAATAAGTTTTTAATCAAAATCGGCCAAAGAGTACTAGTACTTTACTGATGTCCTTTTTCAGTTTTTTTCGATTTTCTCAAAATTTGCTCCAACGAATTTTTTTTTTAATTCAAAAATCAATTATTTTTTAGATGCTCTTTAAAATGTATATTCTCATTTTGTCATTGAAATCTTCTGAAGACCACTTTACTCTTGTACTTCATAGGAAAGATAGGAGAAATGGTTGCCATGGTAACAAAATATAAATATTTTCCCATACTTATAAATTTTACATCTGAATTCTATGTTTCATACTGTCGGGAACTAAATATATGTCGACACAAAAAATCTGGTGTGACAAGCACAGAACACAACTTTCGAATACCGAAGGTAAGAGAAAGTTGTGTGCTGTGCGCCAGTCACACCAGATTTTTTTTTCATTTCAAATCGAAAGAAATATGTCTCATAACGAACGATCAGACACCAAATAAAATGTTTAATGTCCAGAAAATGCCCTTTGAATTCACTAGCTACTGTGAATTCTTTCCTACTTTTTTCAAAATGGCGCCAAAAAGATGATTGAATGCAAAGACCCCCTCACTTGTTGGTCAAATGTGAATAAAAGGGAGGGAGGGGGGGGGGTTCTGCTTATACAAAAGAAGTGTTTAGTTTTTCCATTTTGTTGCCGCCGCTTTATCAAAAACCATCTTTTAAAATGTAGGCTAATAAATTAAATACGCTGAGTGCATCAAGCTCTTTTTGCTCGACCCTTGATTGAATTCTTTGCCAAAGGTCAATTGCCTCCCCTTTTTTGATGATCGTTTCCATTCCCGTTGTTTCTAACGTTTATGATTGTTAGCCATCGACAAATTTGGAGACGACGCGCGATGATGACGTGGGTTTTGAGTCCGTTAACCTTGTCGGGGCCCTGGCTCCATAATTTCTTTTTGTTCAACTCCATTTTGTGTGGATCAACAGCAGCAATTCCAGCCAGAGGAGCTTAGAGCTTTTTTTCTTTCTCTTACTTCCTCTATATTGTTGACAAAATCGGCCAAAGAGTACTAGTACTTTACCCATGTTCTTTTTTCAGTTTTTTCTCTCAAAATTCGCTCTAACCTTGTAAGCTAATAATTTTACCAGGGGCGTTTATAGAAATTTTTCTCGAGGGGGGGGGCAAACTCATTTTTAATACCCCCCCCCCCATATACAAAAATATTTTTAAAATACCAGAGTGCACTTTTAAATTTAGCCAAAAAAGGTTGGGAAACGCTGAGCTAGACGATTTTCTGGACCGAAAGGTTGCATCCTTATTTATTTGATTATTCCTGGGGCGGGGTGCACGTAATAGGCTATTGAATAATTTATTCCTTTTAGTTGTAAAATTCTTTTTTTTAATCTCTCAACCCCCCCCCCCCCCAGGCTCAGATGACTTTTCAAATGATAATATTGCAATATTAGAACCATAACCTCGGGTTGTATGTTCCGCCCTTCTTTTTGAGGGGATTAACCTCCTAAGAAGATTTGCAGACTCCAATCCAACTAATCACTTGTTATTTGCATGCATAAACAAGTTGGCACTTGACGCCTTATAAGGGCGCCTGATCTGTAGGCAAGCCAGCGTTCAAGTTCATCAAGTGGGCGGGAAGAAAAAAAAAAAAAGAACCCGGATCTATGCCTCAACTAGAGCAATCAAGTTGGAGTTATTTTTTTATATATTATAAGAATAACGAAATTATTTTTTCGCTTTTAAAATTCTCTTAAAAGAATCCAAAGAAAATGCGTCAAATCGATAGATGGCTATGACGCACATCACAAAAACCTGACAGAAATTGAAAAACGCAATTTTTTAAATTTTAATCTTTTTTTTTTTTTTAAACATTCACACTTTTTCCTCATTCACACTCACATTCATACACACATTCACACAGTCTTTTCGGCAACTTAGGCCATTTAAGACTTTAGACGATAACCGTTATTTAAGAATTTATCTATTATTGGGATCCAGGCATTTTATTTAAGCCATTTGGTATCCAAATGGCTTAAATAAAATAATCGGACTGCCTGGGGTCCGAACCCGAGACGTTTGGTATACGAGGTGATTTTTAAATTTTAATCTTGAGGATTATAGAATTTGAGTATAAAAGAATATAGATCTGAAAATACAAAATACAAAGAGTATTATTATCTTTAATCGAATATTTGAGATGACGCAAGAGATACAAACACAAATGAAACAATCTTTTATTAGATGCAGTATAATATTTTTGTTTTTAACCCAAAATCAATATATTGCACTTCGAAACATGTTCATTAACCTTGTTACTTTCTCTTACCTTATATATGAATATATATATAGAGAGAGAAAGTATTGGGCGATCATGTCAAAAATCCGATGTCAAGATTTTGAGCCCGAGCCAGAGTAGGGGGGTCCAGGGGGGGGGGGCCCGAGCCAGTGTAAGGAAGGCGCAGTTGCTGAAGGATTTGTTGCTTTACATGAACATTTTTGCTGAATAATCTTTTGAATTATTTTAAAAATTATACAATATTCGTTAAATAAGTTCAAATAATCCCGAAGGGGGAAAAAAGCATAAAAAATGCAACATTGAGATAAAATTTGCCCCTGCGATTTTTTTACTTGTTATCAATAGTAGAGAGAGATTAATGCCCATAAGCAGCAGCCACGTTTTAACGTTTTAACGTTTAAATAAAAAAACGAATCCGAACAAACTTGTTTTGGTGAGTAAAAAGATAGAAAAGGTGCATTAGTAATTAATAATTCATAACGAATCTGAAGTTGGCAGAGACGCCAAGGTTAGAAAAGAGGAAAAACGTCATCTCTTGGGCGATTATGAATAAGTTGCCTCGTCAGTCAGGTGACAGCGACACCCAAATCGAGCATTTCTGATTAACATTCGAACATTCTCCCTCCATCCTGCTCTTTTTTTTTGTTCATCAAATTAAAATGATGTCCCTTATATGTACAACGAGATGGAGGCCCTTGGGCAGCGGGGCTAGTGGAAAAATCGACTTTTCATAAAGAATTTCCTATTCAAAAGACATTATATAATTTTAAAATATGATTATAAATGATGGGGAGGGGGGGGAATCTTCGAAAATGAGTTCGCCCCCCCCCCCCTGAAAAATAAACGCGGGTTGGCACCCGCAACAAAAATTAATTTTAATTGAATTGGCTAGCTGCACCAATCAAATTAAATAAATATGAGGATGCGTTACAAGGGCAGCAAATAAAACAAAAATCTATTTTTTGTCGACGTTTCGAGTGCCGATCGCACTCTTCATCATCATAACCTGACGATTTGACACCATTTTTGTCCTGATGAAGAGTGCGATCGGCACTCGAAACGTCGACAAAAAATAGATTTTTGTTTTATTTGGTGCCCTTGTAATGCATCCTCATATCATACTGGTAATATCCAGCCATCAAGAAACAACTAGTCAAATTAAATAAAATTTAAATGGCCTCAGATGCCGAAATATAGTGAGAAAAAAAAAATAATAAAACCCAATGTTGCGGGGCCGAAGCGGAAGCGAGGGGCCCATCGGCGATCGCCTAATGGGTAATCCGGCAGAGATTGTTTAGTTAGTGAGTGAAGTTATTCTGCCTCGTTCAGCGACATTTACGTAAATTCTTCCTTCGAGGATTCTAAAATAGCTAGCGAGATCGTTGCTACAATCATACTTTAATAGAAAGCGCCAGCCACTGATTGGCCAGAGACAGAGCACGTGAGGGAAATTTAAAACTTTATTGCTAGCCGAAGGGGAGCATGGGGGGGGGGGGTCCAGGGTGGGCTTTGCCACTCGTGTATATTCGGCATTCTTATTCAAGCCTTTTGGTATCGAAACGTCGGACTGCCTGGGATCCGAACCCGCGTCCCTTGGTATAGAAGGCCAGCACGCTAACCCCTACACCAAGCACGAGGGCTAAAAAGTAGTTGATTTACATGAATTTTAATCTAAAAAGAAAAATAATTATATTTTGATACCAAGGCAACCATTTCTGCTATCTTTCCTATGAAGTACAAGAAAGGGCGTAACTAGGGGAGTGCCGGAGGGGGGGGGTCCTGCCCCCCCCCCAGGAGGCTCGTGCCCCCTCCCCAGAAAGGTCCCTGAGAAAATATGGGGCTTTCCAGGCCCACCGGAGGATATCTAGTCCCATGGCCTCCCCAGCCAAATTTTCTAGTTACGCCCATGAGTACAAGAGTAAAGTGGTCTTCAGAAGATTTCAGGGGCAGATTGAGAATATACATTTTAAAGAGCATCTAAAAAATAATTAATTTATGAATTTTAAACAAAATAGTTGGAGCGAATTTTGAGAAAATCGAAAAAAAAAAAACTGAAAAAGTTTATTAACCAGCTAGCTACAGAATTCATCTTTTTCTCTTAAGGATGTCCCTAAATGACTCGAATTATTTTTTAACAAAAATTTCAAAAACTTATGTTCCTAATTTCACCCCTTAGTTAAGCCCTCAGCTAGTTAACTACGACCTGTGATAACTAGATGTGAAAAGACTCGAAAGTCGTAGTCAATTAGAAGTGATAGAATCCCCCCCTCCCTTTCCCTTTATTCCCGATTTCACCTCCTTGATGACTTTACGTCGCTATTGAATAAACTTTGCTAGCTCTCAGGAACTTCTAGAAGACTTGATCTCAGTCACAGCGATCAAGTTCCCCCCCCCCCCCCCATCCACTCTGCTTGTATAATATCTTAATTTCGATAATTTTGTAAAATTAAATGGCAATTATTTGGGAAGGACGGGACGATTGCCTTGCAAGGTTTGACCTCCTTCTTGTGATGATGCAATCACAAATTGTGATCATTTGGAGACGATAAGTATTTATTTATTTATTTAGGCAGCCAAGGATTGAGTGCAGGGCGAAGAGAAGGTCCCACATGTCTGAACCTGAGCCAATATTCAATTCAATTCAACTACGGTGTCTCCCACGAGCCAAGGTCCAAATTAATGCAAATATTTGGATGCGTTGCTGGCTTCTTCCGCCTACGGTCTTTGCTATTTCCAAAAGAAGAAGCAAGAGCAGTGGAATCAAGAAATGCCAACATCTGGATGGGTGTCCCCCCCCCTCCGAACTCGGGGTCACCTATCCGAGATTTCGGCTAACAAAAACTCAAACATTGATAGCCAAAGGGCTTTAGATTAAATTCAATTCGGAGCTGGTTATATTCTTTGTTTTTGAAAGCTAGAGGCCTTTAAGGTCATAGCTTCTCTAGAAATGCCAAAAAAGCCAACTCTCAGTGTTTATTAATAACGTTTCGTTATTTAAAACGAAATGAGGATTCAGGTCAAAAAAAAAATATAATTTTTATTTCAATTGAACTAAAAAGAGGGAATAATTTCATTTTTGTTGAATAGATAAAAGCGTAAGGAATTGCCTGTCTATTCCCCCGCCCCACTCTTTTACTTCAAGTCCTAAGTATTCAACAATTTTATACAACCTAAATGAATTATATAGTGTGCTGGGATGAGTAGAGCGATGGGGTTGGAGATATCTTTGGACACAGAGGTGGCCATCAGCTTACGGTAGAGCCCACCCCACCTACGACATCCTCCTGGCACTGGATGGAGATGATGCGCGTTCCATGCATCGAAATATTGGCTAAATAAAGGACGTCAGTCAGGTGGAGCGGTAAAACCGCCGGTTTTTATTCTCCGACCCCATCAACATAAATGAAATTGATGACCTTGAAAAAGCAAGGTTAATAAAAAACAGCCCTAGGGCCGTGGTGTAGTGCCTAGCGTGCTGGTCTTCTATACCAAGGGTCGCGGGTTCGGATCCCAGGCAGTTGGATGATTTCCATTAGATGCTGTATGCCCGGAGTCTTTAATATATCGTATCTAAATAATTATGAAGTAGTAGGGCATGTTGAGTACAAATGTGGTGGGAGTAATTACCCCTCCTCCCCCTCCCCCCTCCCCCGAGATTTGAGAAAAATATATATTTTTACTAAAAAATTTTAAAAATTAATACGTTTTTTTTTTTAAAGTGAAACTTTTATTATATCACTACGAATTTTTTGGTTCTTCTATCAGCATGTCGCGTTGTAACGAGGTGACGTAAAAAGCCATGACGCTACAAGCCATGACGTCACAATCCGTGACGACAAAAATAAGAAAGTTGAAATTTAATATATATAACGAATTATAAAAAAATCTGGTGTGACTGGCGCACAGCACACAACTTTCTCTTACCTTCGGTAATCGAAAGTTGTGTACTGTGCTTGTCACACCAGATTTTTTGTGTCGACATGTATTTAGTTTCCGACAGTAGGGTACAATTGAATTCAAGATGTAAAATTTATAAGTATGGGAAAATATTTATATTTTGATACCATGGCAACCATTTCTCCTATCTTTTCTATGGAGTACAAGAGTAAAGTGGTCTTCAGAAGATTTCAATCACAAAATGAGAATATACATTTTATAGAGAATCTAAAAAATAATTGATTTTTGAATTTAAAAAAAAAATCGTTGGAGCAAATTTTGAGAAAATCGAAAAAAACTGAAAAAGTGAATCAGTAAAGTGCTAGTACTTTTTGGTCGATTTTGTTCAAAAGCTTCGTGTCACGTCCCATGGGGGTGCCTAACTTAAATATAAAATTTCAACTTCCTAGCTCTTTTCGTTCTTGAGATATTTTGTTCACACACATTTCATTCATTTCATTTCATTTATTTATTTTCCATTGGATTCCGAAGAATATTGGAATTGTCAAATACAGTATGCACAATAAAAATTACAAAGCAAATAACATAATTTTATACAATAATTAATTAAATTAACATTGGATAAATTCACTTACACTATAATAACATTTTTTAATTAAGTAATTTTTTAGTTCGTTTTTAAAATTTGAAAAATTGCCGATTTTCTTAATCTCTACGGGGAGACGATTATAAAAAGTAACGGCCCGGTAAAGAGGATTCTTTTTACAAGTCTCTGTTCTAAGTCCCGGTACCCTTAAATCGAATCTTCTATTGGACCGCGCATGTTCATTTCCAATTGTGACAAGATCCGGATGCCTTCATATATATATACAATATTGTTTCCATGATATGGACGCAAGGCAGGGGCAACACGCCAAGGGAGACAAATATATCTCTACAATGTGCATCCCATGATGCACCCACAAGGACTCTTACAACCCGCTTCTGGGCCCTAAAGACTCTGATGGCATGCGACGACCCGCCCCAAAATACTATCCCATATGTCATGATTGAGTGAAAATTAGCATAATAATAGGTAAGACATACGTCATTAGTTGTAAGGTTTTTTAACTTTAACATTCCATAACATATGGGATTAAGCCTCCTGACACACACACAGACAGACACACACACACACACACACACACACAGACAGACCATGTCGCGAAAACCACTTTTTTGGATTCAGGGGACCTCAAAACGTGTATATCCATCAAAATCTCGACATCGAATTTTTGACATGAATCCAATACTTTCTCTCTATATATATATTACATATATACATAGGTAAGAGAAAGTAAAAATAATTGTGAGATTTAATAATTCAATTTTTAAATTGATAAAATATAATTTTTAAAATAATTTAAAATATTCAAATCTTCAATCTATATATACTGTATATATATAATCCAGGGGGGCGAAGCTAGGGATGAAACGATACGAGTAAATACAAGTACTTACTCGATACTTTTCTTTCGATACCAAGTACTTTTGGAATCGATACTTTGGAATCGAGTACCAAGTAAGTATCGGTCAAAAATACTCGTATCGATACTCGGTCCACGTACGCGATGATTAGTTAGGTCGGAAGAACACTTACGTACATTTGTTCTTATTTACAATAGAAATAAGTGGAATGGTTTGTACCACTGTATTTTAATTTTTATTATAGGGGTGTTCAACAGGGAAAAATCTTGAAAAATTATTCTTTTTGGGTAGTACCTCTAAAACTGAATTTTTTTCTTAGTCATGTTTTTTTTTTTTTTTTTTTGAAGAACTTGATGTTTTATGGCTGTGGAGATTTAATCAAGATTCGCAAAGACTTTGCAGCCAGGAGATTAAATAAAAAATTTTTATTTAATTTTTATTTGCCGACGTTTCGGTCGCTAATCGCGACCTTCATCAGGACAAATATTGTCAATTATACACGATCTTAGGAATTTTAATATTCATTGCAATTAAAATATACAATTTCTTTTTACTTTTATATGTACAAAAATATTATCATATACTTGCTACTAGGAGGTCTCCGATGATGAAGGTCGTGATTGGCGACCGAAACGTCAACAAATAGAAATTAAATAAAAGATTTTTATTTAATCTCCTGGCTGCAAAGTTCCTGCGAATCTTGATAAATCAGAACTTACCGCTGTTTTTGCTTATCTTTTAATTGTACGAAAAATTTGACCGATCCGAGTAAGTATCGATACTTTTCAATCGATACCGAGTATGTACTCGATACTTTGCGACCGATACCGGTATCGAGTAAAAGTATCGATACCTCAGTGGTATCGTTTCATCCCTAACTATATCGGCTGTTAGACTAGCCTGCCATCTATTGCAAGAATGCTGAACTAATTTGATAGTTGGTTTCTAAATAAATCTTCTAAGCTTATTTTAATAATTTCTTAATTAATATGTGATTAATAATAACAATAAATTCATTTTTAAATTTAACAAAAATTAAAGATTATTGGGACAGATTGTTTTTTTTGTATTTGCTTGCTAACAAAAAAATTAATTACGATAATTTTTTAATAAGTCAATAAAAAAATTATAGCTCGATGTCCCAATAATCTCTTATGAATTTAATTCATTTAAAAAAACAACCGCATTTAAAAATTCCTTATAAAAGTCTAGTTTTTTTTAAAGTAGGTTTAGACGCCCCTCCTGAACCCCATTAAATATAATTTTTGTTGAAAAAAAAAAAATACCTGACGTGGAACGTGATTTTGTTATTTTCAAAAAAAAAAAAAAAAAAACCCCTTTCTAATCCACTTTTTCATGCAGAGTGAAAAATAAAAACAACAAATAAATAATAATCTCCTCCTCACATAGAAAAAAAAAAAAATAATAATAATAATAATCTCATTTTTTTGCTTCATAAAAAATTCCGTTTAGCGAAAAAAAAAACTCTTTTGCAAAATAAAAAAAAAAATTCATTTTTTTTTAAGCTTTACCAAAAAGTTTTTAATCATATTACTTTTTTTTCTTAAAGATTTTTTAATTAGTGTTATAAGCGATCAAAAAAAAAGCAGAAGCCTTTAATTAGCGAAATATTATTTCGTAGAAGGCGGTCAATTAATTAAACATGGCTGCTGCCAATTAACAATTGCTAATGAGGAGATAATCGAATGGACCACGCGAGATCAACACACACACACACACACACACACAGAGAAAAGGCAAACTTTTGACTTCTCTCTTTTTTGAAAATCATATTACGTCGAGGAGCAACTTTGTATTTTGTTGCTGCTCTCAAAACTTTTTTTTGTTTATTATATCCCGTTGAAATATCATATTTTCTTTGATGTTTATATCATCCCTCTTTATTTACACTTCACACTAGAGAGGATAAATTACAAATTAGTCATTGAACCTTTTAATCTATGCAAAGAAAATAAATAAAAATTCCTTTAATTTGTTTTTTTGAGAAAAAGGATTTATATAATTACAAAATATTGTATTTGCTTTAAAAGAACACCTCATAAAAATGTTAGGATTATAATTATAATCGTTCTTTTTAGCGATATATAAAAATCCGGTATGACTGGTCGCACGTCACACAACTCTCTCTTATCTTTAGTATTGTGTTCTGTGCTTGTCACACCAGATTTGTGTGTCGAAATAAATTTAGTTTTTGCTGATTTATTAGAATTCTTTATAAACATGGGAAAATATTTATATTTTGTTACCACCCTCATGTCTTTCCTATAAAGTAAAAAAGAGAAGCGTGCTTTAAACAATTTTTAAGGCAAAATGAGAATAAACATTTTAAAGAGCATCTAAAAAATAATTGATTTTTGAATTTCAATAAAAATCGTTGCAGCGAATTTTGAGAAAATCGAAAAAACTGAAAAAGTGCTTCAGAAAAGTACTAGTACTCTTTGGCCGATTTTGATTAAAAGCTTATTTTCATGCTCCATTGAGGTGTCTAACCAGTGGCGGATCCAGAGGTGTTTCTCGGGGGGGGTAAGGTCTGTGGTCGTACAGCACACATTTTTTTCTTAATTTCGGTAATTTAAAGGCGCATTCTGTACTTGTTTGCCAGAATATAAATACAAATCAAATTTTTAAGTATTATAATAGATTTTATAAAGTTGGCCCCACGTTGGGCGCCATTTATAATAGATGTGATGAAGTTGGCCCTTGATCAGGTGGATGAAGTTGGCCCTTGATCGGGTGTCATTTATAATAAATATTATGCAGTTAGCTCCAGGATTGGATGCTATTTATGATAGATGATTTTCTGCTGGCTCCAGGATGGGTACCAGTTAGGATGAATTTTCGTTTCCCGTTGCCAAATTGTCTTTGAAGATGGTTGATGGTGGGAGAAGGGTTCACACGCACACACACCAAATGACAACACGAAATTTTTGGGTTAACAATTATTAATTAACACGTAATTGGTTTAATTCTTCTTTAAAATGATACAGTAACAAAATAAATAACGATAAAAATATATAACAGGTAACAAGTTGAAGAACGTAAAAAATATTTTAATTAGAGAAAAAAAAAACTGGGTCATTAATTAACCAGAAAAAAAGTATTAATACATAAGGGTTATGTAATAAAAAAATACAATAATATTGACAAGGACTGTCGTATTAATTTTGCAGGACGCAAAAATATTGTGAATAACCAATGCGACTTTACAAGGCGAGAGTCACAAAGCAATTGAATTGTGCTCGTGTCGTTCGCATGAGGCGACGGACAATTTTATACAAAAGTCGTTGAAAGACGTTAGAAAAATTTTTAGAGAAAATAAAGGAATTTTCTACTTGAGAAAAATAAATGAATTAGATAAAATAAAAAAAATAAAAAATAATATTGAGGAATTAGAATTGGAAATAAAATTAAATTAAAAATAATTAATTTGCCGGTTACAGTATTAATTTTTAAGATTTTACATTAAAAATACATTCCCCCCCCGGGGGGGTAATTACCCTCTTTACCCCCCTTGTATCTGCCCTTGTGTCTAACTTAAATATTAAATTTCAACATAAATATAGGAGGCCAGGGTTGATTGAACAAACAATTGTATTTTTTCAGCGAGTTTATATTTCGAAGGCACTGAAGACTATTCTTCCTCAGAGGAAATATAAAACAACGTTTTGATTTTTTATATCAAGAGGACTTAAAAGATAAATCGTTTTTTTTTTATCTTCACAGCCAAGGTTGCATTTGTCAACAAAGAAAATCATTATTCAAAGTATTGTTGACAAATGTAACCTTGACTGTGAAGATACAATGTTTTTGAGTGTGTGAGGTAGATATAAATATTTCGAATGAATTTTAAACTAAATTTTGTATCATTAAAAAAAAAACAAACGATTTATCTATTAAGTCCTCTTGGTATAAAAAAATCAAAACGTTTTTATATTTTTAGTTAACCTCTGAGGTAGAAGAGCCTTCAGTGCCTTCGAAATAGGCTATAAACTCGCTGAAAAAATACAATTGTTTGTTCAATCAAGCCTGCCGAAAATAATAGCCTCCTATATTTGGGTTTGTCATCTCGGCGTCACTCTACATCAACTTCTTCTCTCCTCGCCTTAATCCCTCGATGCGGGGTCGGCGGACTTGACTCTCCCTCCAATCCTATCATACGTTTTTACGACCGGAAGAAATAGGACAGGCCGGCCCGTCGCACGGTCTGACGCCTGTTGAAAAGTGGAAGGAAGAGACAGGCATTTAAAGAACTGAAGGACTGCCTGTCCCAGCTCGGGCAGCTCGTGGTCGCCATCCACCCTGAGCAAGTCACTCTACATCAACAATTTAATAAAATTTCAACCTCCTAGCTCTTTTCTTCTTGAGATATTTTGTTCACAGTCACACAAAGAAAGTTATATTAACATAAATAGGTAAGAGAAAGTGAAAAATAATATAAAGAGAAATGATCTTTTGTTCTCAAATTATCCAACAACATGTAGGCCTTGATTTTAATCATTTCCTTTAAACAAGTAGGTAGAGAGTCCTACTCAAGGGGTTGTTAAGTTAAACGCATATAAAGTTGGAAATAAAATCACTTTCTCTTTCAATATTCAAAAAAAAAAAAAAGAAAAAAAGGTAAATACAATATTATCTTGACTTTGGAAAAGTTGAATATTTTAATTTAATTTAAATGAATATTTTATTAAGTTTAACTTGAAGTCTCAACTTTAGAGATTGATTGCATAAAGAGAGGAAAAAAAAAAAAAAATAATCCCATTTAATGAAAAGAAAATTTCCAATTCGAAACAAACTTGGCATATCCTGGGGCTATTTTTATTTCTCTTACCTATTCATGTCAGTTCAAACAACATGAAAGATATCAACTACGAGGTTTAAATTTTATATTTAAGTTAGGCACACCCCCACGTGACACGAAGCCTTTTTTTTCCCCCTAATTTTCTCAAAATTTGCTCTAACGATTATGATTCAAAATCAGTATTTTTTTACATGCTCTTTAAAATGTGGTCTATATTCTTATTTCGCACTTGACATTTTTTGAAGCACACTTTACTCTCGTACTTCATAGGAGCCCTCGGGGCTTGGTGTAGGGGTTAGCGTGCTAACCTCGTATTCCAAAAGTCGCGGGTTCGGACCCCAGGCAGTCCGATGATTTTATTTAAGCCATTTGGATACCAAATGGCTTAAATAAAAATGCCTGTACTCCCAATGGATATATTAAACATACAACGTTTAAAGTCATAAAAGGCCTAAGTTGCCGAAAAGACTGTGTGTATGTGTGTGTGAATGAGAAAAAAGTGTGAGTAAAAAAAAAAAAAAAGTGGAATGGTTTCTACAGTGAGCGCCACAATCATGTCCCCACCTTGTTATAGCTTAAGCTTTAAGTATATGGTATAGTATATGGTGTAGAGTGAAATAATTTTAAATTTGAAAAGATAAAATAAAATCTGTACCAGATCTTACGTTTTACCTTTTCGGTCATTAAAATTAAAGGATTCTATAATAATTTCCGACTCTCTTCTGGCATTCGAAAATGTTTTTTTCGCAAAATGTGTATGTGCAGAAGATCCTCTTATTATATAATGTTATTAGTACACAGGGAAAAGTGGTCCGCGTTATGTGGGCTCCCAGCCATAAAAATATCTATGGGAATGAGGCGGTGGACATCTTGGTAAAGAACGGAGCGAGGAAACAAGAGTTCGACTTTGGAGAGAGTACTTATCAAGAAGTTAAGAAGTTTATTAATGAAGATATAGTGGGAAACTGGAAGAGCGAATGGGGAAGAGTTACTAATAATAAACTGAAAATAATAATGCTAGTTATTAGTAAGGCGAATAAATTCTCCCCAAGTCGGAAGGACCAGGTCAAGGTCACTAGATTAAGAATTGGCCACTGTTTCTTCACACATGGTTATTTGATTGGAAAAGAGGATCCACCTTGGTGCCTCGTGTGCAATGACAGGATCACAGTGTCCATACTGGGGGATTGTCCTGCATATGGGGATGCAAGGGAAAGATACCTCAAGAACAAAACCATTAAAGAGGTACTCGGCAATGAAGACAATTTTAGGGACCTATTTGATTTTTTAAGGGAAATAGATTTGTTTGGCAAAATCTAAATCTTCACTCGTTTTTTAAGTTTAATTTATTTATCATTTAGGCCTATATGTTATTTATTTCAGTATATCATCTCTATATATATTATCTATTTTGATTATTATTATCTATTGTAATATCCAATATCTATTGTTAGATAATATATCAACATTGTTGATGAAGTATTTGTCATAGGTTTGTTGTAGATATTATAGTCTATTTTTATTGTATTGTTATTTGTATTATTGCTTACGTAAACTTACTAAGTCTCTATATTACTTTGTATTTAAATTGTAAGTTTGTACTATAATTGATAAATTTGAACTTGCTATTGTACCTGAGGCGCGAATGGCTCAAGGCTAAAACTATCAAGTGGGGACTTAATTGTGGCGCTCACTGTACCACTGTATTTTAATTTTTATTATTATCTTGAAAAATTATTAGTACTATATAGTACTTCTAAAAATGAATTTTTTTCAGGATGAAGAATAAATAAAACAAATTTTCTTAAAAGTTATGACAGAGCATTCTTTTGGACATCTGGCTTACAAGTCTGCGCAAGATAAACTTGTTTCGGCACCATAAATTGCCGTCTTCAGAGCCAATTTAACTCTCCACTCAACATCTTTACAATAGAGAAAGCGAATTTTAACAAATGTTTAAAACATAAAACCTTGGCTCTAAAGACGGCAATTCATGGTGCCGAAACAAGTGATGTCCAATAAGAATGCTCTGATATAAAAAAACATAATTTTTAAGAAAATTTGTTTTATTTATTCTTCAATCACCATCTTGAAGTGACCAAGAATTAAACTAATGATCTTCAAATTAACTTTGTAAAAGTATCGAGACCTCAGTTCATCCCTAATCTCGACACAAAATACCTGGTGCGAAAAGTACAGAACACAACTTTCGATTACCGGAGATAAGATAAAGTTGTGCTGTGAGACCAGTCACACCAGATGTGTTATGTAAAGGACACCCATCCACTCAGTCTAGTCTTAAACAATATACGTCTAGCAGAAAAGTCATCTCGGGTGACGTGTGTGGCCGAGAGCGGTGGCGATAGCGCCAACCTGTGCATATCAAGTACGTGTTAGCCCAGCATCCATATGCAAATGGACCAGCGGCTTGCAAATTGGAGCCAGCTCTCATCGGAACGCAATTAGGCCACGATAAATCCCCTCTACCCCCCCCCCCTCCACCCATACAATTTATGGGATAAAAAATCGCAAACTATATATACACTCTCAGGGGTTTTTTTTTTATTTATAAATAATTCCTATGCTAACGTTACCATCTATTTTAAAAACCTATTAAATTTGCATTTAAATTATATGAAATTTATAAACAAATCCAGGTGAAAAAGTATAATTGTTGGTTGTTTATTTAAATGGCTTGTCTGCCTGATAGAGAAGAAAATTTTATAAAAAAAACAACGTGGATGGAATACTTTCAAAACCTTCTATTTGATTTTTTTGCTAAGTGAAATCTTAATTATTCACTCCCTTCATCAGGTGAAGACCCTTAAGGGGGTTCAGGAGCGACGTCTAGACGTACTTTTAACAAAACTAGACTAATATAAGGAATTTTTCAATGCGGTTTTTTTTAAATGAATTAAATTCATAAGAGATTATTGGGACATCGAGCTATAATTTGTTTAATGACTTATTAAAAAATTATCGTAATTAATTTTTTTGTTATCAAGCAAATACAAAAAAACAATCTGTCCCAATAATCTTTAATTTTTTTTTAATTTAAAAATAAATTTATTGTTATTATTAATTACATATTAATTAAGAAATGTTTAAAATAAGCTTAGATGATTTATTTAAAAATCAACTGTCAAATTAGTTCAACATTCTTGCAATAGATGGCAGGCTAGTCTAATGGCCTATATTTA
>JAKCPI010017934.1:0-12427 GCA_023213315.1 Euborellia annulipes | reverse complement strand
CTGTCGCACAGCACTCAACTTTCTCTTACCTTCGGTAATCGAAAGTTGCGTTCTGTGCTTTTCACACCAGATTTTTCGTGTCGACATATATTTAGTTTCCGCCGATATATTAGAATTCAAGATGTAAAATTTATAATCATGGGAACATATTTATCTTTTCTTACCATGGCAACCATTTCTCCTATCTTTCCTATGAAGTACAAGAGTAAAGTGGTCTTCAGAAGATTTCAATGGCCAAATGAGAAAATACATTTTAAAGAGCATCTAAAAAATAATTGATTTTTGATTTTTAATCAAAATCGTTGGAGCGAATTTTGAGAATATCGATAAAAACTGAAAAAGTACATCAGTAAAGTATTATCACTCTTTGGTCAATTTTGATTAAAAGCTTATTTTCACGCTCCAGGAGTGTAAAAAACTTAAAGCATGAGAATTTCCATAAATATTAGATGGAAGGTGACAAAAACATAAATTTGCTCATTGTTAACAATCGGCTTCCAACCCGCTTTTGAATTTCGAATCGTGACTATTCTTGTTGTTACCAACCTAACAAAGTTGTTTAGAACAACGCCTAGTCTAGCGGTAGTTTAAAAATGTGGGTTCGGACTTTTGCCCCGCTTGGATCTTTGCCCCACCTTACTCTATATAAAGTTTGAATGAAATCGGGTAAAGGGAATTCCAAAAAAAAAAAAAAAAAAAATGGAAAAAACTAAAAAAGTACATGAGTAAAGTACTAGTACCCGAATTTTCCCAAAGATAGCGTAATTTCATATTGGTGCTAGAAATAGTTTATATTTAAAATTTGAAAAAAAGAGAAAAGAGAATATACATTTTAAAGAGCATCTAAAAAATAGTTGATTTATGAATTTAAAAAAAAAAAATCCTTGGAGGGAATTTTGAGAAAATCGAAAAAAACTGAAAAAGTACATCAGTAAAGTACTAGTACTTTTTGGCCGATTTTGTTCAAAAGCTTATTTTGAGTGTCTGGGAAGGTACCTAATTTAAATATAAAATTTCAATCCGGTAGCTCAATTCCTTCATGCTAAAAATCTGTCCACACAAACACACACACACACCCCCACACACACACACACAGACCAATTTGCGGGACCCACTTTTTTGGACTCAGGGGACCTCAAAACATGTATATCCATCAAAATCTCGACATTGAATTTTTGACATGATCGCAATACTTTCTCTCTCTATATATTTCATATATAGGGTAAGAGAAAGTAAAAATCGTTAGAGCCGTTTTCAATAATTGCTGTGCTTACAAACAAACGTACATTGCTCGATTAATAGTATTAGATTAGATAGATTAGATAAAATCTCTCAAATGAAAAATAATAAAAATTGTTATATAACTAAATTTTCTTTTCTTTGAATAATTGGAATCACTAGATGAATATATATTAGTATCTTATTAGTAACAAAATAATATTATTTAATCAAAATTACAATGTTCAATGAACTTACATAATTTATTATTAATTTGCTGAAATGAGTTAATTCAAAAATAGCGACATGAAGAAGGCGGTAAGCGGACCAGAGTAGGATTGGGTGATACTGCAACAATCTAATACTTTGTATCAGATACGAAAAAGTATCAGGAACACAAAACGGGTGTGGGCGAAAATTATCAGGTACTCGAGTATCAGGGTAAAAAAAAATTCCGCAGGGCGGAAATAATTTAAACGGCGTCAGAAAAAAATTAGTAGCTACCGTATAAAAAAAAATTTCGCAGGGCAGAAAATTTTCTGAAGTGCGGGAAAAATTTCATGTCCATAAAAAAAAATACTTTCTCTCTCTAAATAAGAGAAAGAATTTAAAAGGTAAAACGATTTTCAGGGAAGGGAAAAAATTTGTATCGGGTACGAACGAGTATCTGTAACAAGTAATATCTGATACAGCAAAATCGAGTACCGACCCATCTCTAGACCAGAGTTAGTTATTTAATTAAAAAAATCTGGTGTGACTGGCGCACAGCACACAACTTTCTCTTACCTTCGGTAATCGAAAGTTGTGTTCTGTGCTTGTCACACCAGATTATTCGTGTCGAAATATATTTAGTTCCCGACAGTACGGTACATTTGAATTCAGATGTAAAAATCTGGTGTGACTGGCGCACAGCACACAACTTTCTCTTACCTCCGGTAATCGAAAGTTGTGTTCTGTGCTTGTCTCACCAGATTTTTTTTGTCGACATGTATTTAGTTTCCGACAGTAGGGTACATTCGATTTTCAAGATGTAGGCATACAATTTATAAGTATGGCAAAATATTTATATTTTGTTACCATGGCAACCATTTCTCCTATCTTTTCTATGGAGTACAAGAGTAAAGTGGTCTTCAGAAGATTTCAATCTCAAAATGAGAATATACATTTTAAAGAGAATTTAAAAAATAATTGATTTTTGAATTTAAAAAAAAAATCGTTGGAGCAAATTTAGAGAAAATCGAAAAAAACTGAAAAAGTGCATCAGTAAAGTACTAGTACTCTTTGGTCGATTTTGTTCAAAAGCTTCGTGTCACGTCCCATGGGGGTGCCTAACTTAAATATAAAATTTCAACCTCCTAGCTCTTTTCGTTCTTAAGATATTTTGTTCACAGACAGACAGACAGACACACAGACAGACCATGTCGCGAAAACCACTTTTTTGGATTCAGGGGACCTCAAAACGTGTATATCCATCAAAATCTCGACATCGAATTTTTGACATGAATCCAATACTTTCTCTCTATATATATATTACATATATACATAGGTAAGAGAAAGTAAAAAGCCAACGGATATAATAATTCAAAATCTTAATATGGAAAGAAAATCTGGTGTGACTGGGGAAAACATTACCCTACGGTAAGAGAAAGTTGTGCACTGTGCTAGTCACACCAGATCTTTTGTGTTGAGATATATATATGTCGTAGACAGATCGTGAAATTAGACAGTTCATGAACTGTCTAGACATTTCATGAACTGCAGCCAGATCGTGTAATGGTCAAACAGTTACATGATCTGGCTAAAAATTTTAGACAGTTCATGAAATGCAATTGGGCCTTAGACAGATCGTGTAATGCTCGAGAATTACATGAAATGTCTAAATTTTTTAGGCAGTTCATGAACTGCCTAACAGCAGTTTTGCCGATCGTGTACTGTTTGTAAAGTAAATAAAGATCTCGAAAAAAGTCATTTTTTTCAATATTATTATTATTATCGATTACTAAATTTTCCAAATCTTCCTCACTTTGTAAATCTTGAGTTAAGGTGCGCGTCTCGGGGGTTCTAATTTTGGGAGATTCCAGCGGCCACAAATTTGAAGCTATCTACCTCAACTTTTTTTAAATTAAAGCTATTTAAAATGTCTACAACTTATAGAAGCCCTTTTTTTGATTTTCGAAAAAATAAAATTTTTTTTTTTAGATTTATTGCATTAAATTGCAATCAGTACACGATCGGCAAAACTGCTGTTAGGCAGTTCATGAACTGCCTAAAAAATTTAGACATTTCATGTAATTCTCGAGCATTACACGATCTGTCTAAGGCCCAATTGCATTTCATGAACTGTCTAAAATTTTTAGCCAGATCATGTAACTGTTTGACCATTACACGATCTGGCTGCAGTTCATGAAATCTGTTAACTGTCTAATTTCACGATCTGTCTACGACATATATATAGTTTCCCATAGCACTTTAGTTTCAAACTTGACCACGCGATTCATAGATGGCGCTGTGCTACGAATGCTTCCACATCAGTAAAGTGTACTTCAAACAATTTTCACGAAAAATTTCACTGATATAGTTTTTAAAGAGCATCTAAAAAATAGATGATTTATGAATTTTAAACAAAATCGTTGGAGTGAATTTTGAGAAAATCGAATTTTTGACATGAATCCAATACTTTCTCTCTATATATATTAACATAAATATACATAGGTAAGAGAAAGTAAAAATTGAAATAGCAAGAATGAATCGAGACCTGTGACATGTACAAACTTTGACCCATTTCGTACAAATAAGAGATAGAGAGGGAGGTTTAGGGGAGAGAGGGGATCATGCTTCAACTCCCTAGGGGGTCATTTCTCACAAACCAACGAACCAACCAACAAAAGTCCTCCCTCCCCCTCCCCAACCAATGGACACATCACATCCATCCATCCTCGACCCCATTTGTACGAGATCTCTCTCTCTCTCGCTCTCGATGATCGGCGTTCTAATTAAAATCCATAATAGAATGATTAATCTTATTACGGGTGTCGGATTAACGACTCCCCTGGGTCGGTCAAAAATCCTATCACACCTGTCAAGATCTGTGTGTATATGTGTTTTTTCTAGAAAATAATTTTGCCCCTCCCCCCCCCCCGAAACGACTCCCTAAAGACGTTCGCATCTGTCACGCAAATGTCCCTCGTTGCATAAACATTTAATTATTCATTTTTAGCCAATCGAATATATGATAAATATAAGTGTCGACCATAAATGATGATTTATTCTTTTTTGAAAGATGAAAAATTAATGGGGGTTAAAAATCGACACCTGCTAGAGAATTTGAGTGATTACGTATATTGGCTATTTAGAAGGAAAATCTCTAATAGATCTGTATCTATTTTTGGAGTAAATACGTCATCTGGAAGTGGTACTTCATAATTGTCACTCTATTTTAGAAACTTCTTATTTGATGGCCTCAAATTTTTTCGCTCTTCTATCAGCATGTCGCGTTACAAGCCGTGACGCTTCAAAGGCCGACGACAAAAATAAGAAAGTTGAAAAATATATATGACGAATTATAAAAAAATAATTGTGAGATTTAATTATTCAATTTGTAAATTGATAAAATATAATTTTTTAAATAATTTAAAATGATTCAAATCTTCAATTACTAAATAAATATTGTTCTCAGTTTTTAACATGCGTCTATTGATTTCCCATTTTCCAATTATTAAGTTAAGATTAAAAACGCGATTTTAATACCTTTAATTGAATAATTTTCTGAAAATTTTCAGTTAAACGCCTACGATCCGAAAAAAAAGTTCTTACGTTCGCTTCTAGCTAGTGAACTAATCCTTATTTCTAGTTCCTTTTATCCAACCTCTTCTATCCTAGGGACGATGTCCTAGTTTGAGAAGGGACTCCCTCAGCACCTACTCCTTTCGAAGAACGCATCACTGAGAGCAGTAGCGTAGCCGATTTCTGCTTGGGGGGGCCCAAAAGTTTTATAACCCCCCCCTTTTTCCAAGAAGCTTAAAGTGTAGAAAATTTTTTTAGATAATATAATAATTATAAATAAAAACAAATAAAAAAAATTTTTTTTTCTTGAAATAAAAAATAATTTTAATACAAAATTCCTAAATATGAGAGATTTTTTCAATTATTTATAAGTTTTTTGATAGATTTTAGAATTTATGAGAGTTAATAAAATAATTATTAAAAAAAGAAATCATTAGGGAAAACTATAGGTATTTTTTGTTTTGGAGAAGGCTTTGGGGGGCCGCCCCCTGCCCCCCCTAATACGCCACTGACTGAGAGTGAATCTTCTTTACGACCCTTCCACAGGACGGGATGTCACAGCAACTCCCTCTCCTCGTAGAGTTGCCTAGGGGCTATTGTGGAGAGATCCAATATTCCAATCCAGTGCCTGCTTGAGGATTTGTTTACATTCATGGAATACACAAATAAAAAGGATACAAAAATATCTCTCTATAGTGCCCACGGGGCGTGGTGTAGAGGTTAGCGTGCTAACCTCATATACCAAACGTCGCGGGTTCGGACCCCAGGCAGTCCGATGATTTTATTTAAGCCATCTGGATACCAGATGGCTTAAATAAAAATGCCTGGACCCTAATATATATAAATTCATAAATAACGCTTATGGTAAATGTCTTATATGGCCTGAGCTGCCGAAAAGACAGTGTGAATGTGTGTGTGAGTGTGAGTGTGAATGAGAAAAAAGGAATAAAAAAAAAAAAAAAAAAAATCTCTCTATAGTAGAAATCGTAACTCTAAGAATTAATACCTCAAAAAGTTATAGGAATTTCGGGATGAAAATAATTTTCCTCTGATCCCGAGAAGGTCCTCTTTAAGCATATAAAATTTCATTTCAAAATTCCAACGGAAAGTTGCCTAAATAGAGCGTGACAGACAGACAGACAGACGGACATTAGTGAATTATATATATAGATATAAATTTTGAATATAAGAATTAGGAACCGACCGAATATTCGGTTTCGGTTACGGTTTCGGCCAGTTTCGGCCAAAAATCCTGGTTTCGGCCGTAGTTTCGGTTTCGGCCAAAAAGTAGCCGAACCTTTCGGCCGGCCGAAACCTGAGTCTGAAGTGATGGGATGAGACTCGCATGCAAAAAAAAAGCTCAAATGATTTGCAAAAGCGGAAAAGGTGCTGAAAAATAAAAATTTCGTCTCCCTAAAAAAAAGGTAAAATGATTTTCAAGGGAGGGGAAAAAAATTTTCCGCAGGGCGGAAAAAATTTCAAAAAGAAAAAAAAGTTAAAATAATAATAATTTTTTATAGGAAATACAAGTTTCGGTTACGGTTTCGGCCGAAACTAAGATCGAGGCCGAATATTCGGTTTCGGCTGAAAATCTTGTTTCGGTCGGACCCTAATAAGAATATACTAACAGCTCAGGTTCGATTCCCAGTTCCAGCACATTTTTTTTAATTAAAAAAAAGAAAATTGTTTTTAAAATTTACTGTTCACACCACTATTTTTTTTTTTTTTTTTTTCTAAATATATGAATATGAGAATATACTAACAACTCGGGTTCGATTCCCGGTTCAAGCCCATTTTTTTTTTTTTTTTAATTAAAAACTTGTTTATCACAGACCAAAGAATACAGATCAATTCTCTTTCAATTTATTACCGTTGTTTATGTATTAAATAAAATAAGACATAAAAAAAGAGATTAAAATCTTGTAATAATAATTAATCAATCAGTTCAAAGAGTATATATATATTTATTTCCACATATTTTAATTAATCAATTCCATGACATTTCTATCAATTGGAGATCGAATTCGATTCCATCTTTTCTCTTCTCTCGGCTGCTAATGAGCTCCCTATTGGTCCAGAATAAATCATTTGCTGACAACTTAATTTTCACACCTGGGACCTCCTGCTAAAAAAAAAAAGAAAGAGCGCCCCCCCCCCCCACTACTTGATGCTCATTTGTTATACCTAATTTCAAAATGGACGACTGACTGTTATGATTATTTTTTTTTTTTCTGATTTAAATTCAACACAAAAGTCAAAGAGTCATCCTTAGATTGCATTTTTGGAATTTAATAGAAAATAAAAACTTCTTTTTTTTCGATTGATGATGATGTTGATGTTGATGATGTAATATAAAAAAAAGAAGACATTTTTTTTTAAATTAATTGATAATTGATTTGAATTATGTCTCAATTGATCAAGACTGATGACGTCACTCATCACTCACTCGAGCTAACAATAGGGGGAATAGAATGGGAAGAAAAAAAAATGCAACGTTTTGACACTGAGATTGAGTCTTTATCAGTGTTCACAATCGCATGATTATAAGAGGATTTCGATAGAATTTGATCATATTAAGTCAATAATATATATACTCAAAACTAAATTTGCTTAAAGGGATTACAGGAAAATTATTTTTGTCCCAAAATTCCTATGACTTTTTGGAACCCGTGTTCAAATCCAGGGCGTGTAGGATTTTTTCATTAAATAAAAATATTTATTTAAATAAAATTAACGTACTCAAACAGGCACTGGATTGGAATATTGGATTTAACCATATTAGCATACAGGCAACTCTACGAGGAGAGGGAGTTGCTGTGACATTTCGTCCTGTGGAAGGAAGGTTCCCTCTCAGTGAGGAATTCCTTGAAAGGAGTCGGTGCTGAGGGAGTTCCTCTTCAAACTAGCATAGGTCGGATAAAAGGAACCGGCGGAAAGAAGGATTAGTTCACTAGCTAGAAACGAACGATGGAGGATGACTTATAGATAGGAAATAATCTAACTTCACGGGGTGCCAGTAGATGGCTACAACCAGAGGCCGGTTGGGTATGAGTTATGTGACTTCGTGCACCGAAGCAAATAAATGGGATAACGTAATAGGAAATTCAAATAAATATAATCTTGAGATACACTCACTCAGGACTGTAGATGTATAAGGAAAGATGAATAGGCCTTTTCAGTCCATTAAAAAACAAAATATAAAAAATATATTTTATTCTATTTTCTCCCAGGGTTTCGACCGCTAATGCTGTATAATCTTCTTCTTCTTCTTTCTTTGCCGATATTATTCCCGCGGTGCAGGGTAGGCGGTAAAGGGATCGGTGAAATGGGTTTTTTTTGCGACCGGAAGAAATAGAACAGGCCGGCCCGTCGAACGGTCTGACGCCTGCTGAAAATATAGAAGGAAGGGACTGACATGTAAAGAATAGGACTGCCAGTCCCAGCTCGGGTAGCTCGTGGTCGCCATCCACGTACCCACAAGATGTGGGCCCCTGAGCAAAATTTCAAATAAATAAAATAAATTGTTGAAATTACAATTTCTCGAGTTTGGGATTACACAATAAAAGAATTTTGTTTTCTGTTTTAACTGTGGTTTATTTGTAAAGATTACAACGATTTCGGTCAATTGTTCTGTGACCTTCTTCAAGTACAATTCAGGTAAGGTGATTACATCTTGTTCATTCAATTCAATTAAATAATAAACAAAATATCTCGACTAGTGACATCTTCAGTGAATATATAAAAATTTTGACATGGGGTGTCACAAAATTATAAACTATTTTATATCTAAATTATCCGTAAAATTTATAATTTTACACACAAAATTATAAAATAATTTATATTTTTAACAGTTACATATAAATTATAAAATGTTTTATTTAATTTTGTGACAAAATTTTTCTGTGTAAATTATAAATTTATAAATTTAGATATAAAATAGTTTATAATTTTGTGACACATCATTCTGCAAAATTTTTTTATATTCACTGAAGATGGCTCCAATTGAGACAGCGAAATATTTGCAATAAATTGAGAACGAAGTAAAAAGCTGGTCTTTTTTCAACTGATCTTCAACATATTGAAAACAGATCACAAGATTACAAAGGTTAGTACATCTTGTTCATTTAATAATCAATTCAAAATATCTCGACTAGAGAACATCTTCAGTGAATATATAAAAATATTGTGAATGTGGAGTGTCACAAAATTATAAACTATTTTATATCTAAATTTATAAATTTATAATTTACACAGAAAAATTTTGTCACAAAATTATAAAATATTTTATAATTTTACATATATTTATTTTTGTGACAAAATTTTTCTGTGTAAATTATAAATTTATAAATTTAGATATAAAATAGTTTATAATTTTGTGACACCCCATGTCAAAATTTTTATATATTCACTGAAGATGGCTCCAATCAAGACACCGAAATATTTTCAATAAATTGAAGGTGAGAACCAAGTAAAAAGCTGGTCTTTTTTCTCCTTTACTTCTTAACATATTGTAAACAGATCACCATGTAAAATGTGGTGTAGTCACCAGATTTCACTTTATTTAATTATTATTTCTAAAGAAAAGAATTCTTATAGAAAAAAATAATAATTAAGTTACATACATAGTTTTTTTTTTAGTATAGCAAGTATATCGATCAATTAAAAAAAAAAAAAAATTGAAATAGATTTCTTACGATAGACAGACACACTCTTGTCTTTGATTTAAGATCTCAATATAATAAAAATAGAATAGAATCTGACAGAGAGAGAGAGAGAGAGAAAGGAGATTGATTTGCCCAAGGCATTCTGCTAACGAACTTAAACCAATTTCTTCTCTCTCTCTCCTCTCTCTCTTTCAAGACAAAATTCATTATCTCTCTCTCTCTCTCTCTCTCTCTTTCGATCTGTCTTGATTAAACGGCCACCGACCTGAGAAAGAGAAAGAGATAATTTCATTTTAATTTAATACGATATTCTATAGAGGCTATCATTTCATAACATAAATTAGAGAGAGAGCTTCTTTTTTTTGGCACGAGGCGTTAAATCTTTTTTTTTTTTTTTTTTTTTGTTCATTCTAGTTTTCTATTCTATAATATTATTATTACTATTAGTCTATATTATACAAATGAAGTTGAAATCTAAGAACCAAAGAGAGAGAGATAGAGATTATCTTAATTAATTTTGAATAGTTGAACACGCAAAGAAGGCATAAATAAAAAAAAAAATACTGTCAGGTAAGATTGCTGCTACCTGATTATTTAATATCACTAAAGATAAGAAAAAAATATTAATTAATAAAGAAAATGGTGTGGGAAAAAAAATAAAAATAAATTCCGGTTAATTTGTAATAAATAGAATCCCGTCATATGCGACAAAAATTGCAACCTGATGAATTAAATAGAGGGTGATTGAGATGGTTGTTTAAACTTGGAAATAATTTAGGCCGACACCGCCCGTTATAAATATAAATCAACGTTTCGGAGTACTAACAACTTCTTCGGGGTCTTTAGAGGCATTTTTGCTTTAGCAGCCGAGAGAATTCGATCTCCAATTGATAGAATGAAATTGATTAATTAAAATATTTGGAAATAAATATATATACTCTTTGAACTGATTGATTAATTATTATTACAAGATTTTAATCTCTTTTTTTTTTATGTCTTATTTTTTTTTTTTTTTTTTTAAACATTCACACTTTTTTTCTCATTCACACTCACATTCACACACACATTCATACAGTCTTTTCGGCAACTTAGGCCATTTAAGACTTTTACGATATCCGTTGTAGAGAATATATCTATTGTGAGGTCAGGCATTTCTATTTAAGCCATCTGGTATCCAAATGGCTTAAATAAAATCATCGAACAGTTATGTCTTATTTGGACCGTTTATTTTGAAAGTGGTGTAAGTCCAATTTTTAAAAAATCTGAGATATCACATAATTCATATTTAATTTAATGTAAATTTTCTATGTATAACTAGCTAGTGGCAAATTCCTTAAAAAATTCCCATGTTTTGTACAATTGAAAGTTGGACGGTAAAGAAGTTGCATAATCGTTGATTATGAAAGTGGTGTAAGTCCAATTTGAGGTAGGTAGCTTAGCAGATGGTTGTCTGTTATTGTGCATTTGTTAATAAACTCGTTAAGAATTACTAACAGAGGGGTCATTTGTAGGGGGGAAGGGTATTTGCCCCCCCCCTCTCCTCCCTAGGTATTATTCTGCGTAAATAAAATATATCTACGAAACTGTATAAAATTAAAAAATTAATTTAATTAAATACCTTTTGGCCAAATTTGAGATAGCTATTTGTAAGAAAATTGAAGTGAGAAATTGAAAAAAAAAAGTTTGCCCCCCCCCCCCCTCTAAGAAAAAGTTGAAATGACGCAACTGGTTACGAGAATAGGTTACTTATTAATATAAAGATATCAAGCAGTTATTTCCTCCGGTACATCATAAATATTTCAACACTCTGCCATCCATATACAGAGGATAAGTAAATACTACGAATATCTTGTAATTTTAACAATGTAATTAACGTTTAAAATTAAAAATACTACTTCTATTTTATATCGTGTCATTATTTGTAAAGAATATTGAATTAATATGAAGTATATTTTGAGTAATATTTGATTTTTCAAAATTGAAATTCAACGAAGTTTACAGTTGGTTAATTTTGAAAGTGGTGTAAGTCCATTGGCAGCTTGTAATTATATAATAGTTTCGTCAAATTCGCCTAAAACAAATTTATATAACTAAATTAGACACTGATAAAGAAGTAGAAACATTCACCGACTTCATATCATTTGCCTAGATTTTTAAATTAACAGATATGCAAACCTTTCATTTTCTCGAAACAATAGAAAATGGACTTACACCACTTTCAAAATAAACGGTCCATTTTATTTAATACATAAACAACGGTAAAAAATTGAAAGAGAATTGATCTGTATTCTTTGGTCTGTGATAAACAAGTTTTTAATTTAAAAAATAAAATGTGCTTGAACCGAGAATCGAACCCGAGTTGTTAGTATATTTTCATATTCATATATTAAGACAAAAAAAAAAAAAAAAAAAAAAAATAGTGGTGTGAACAGGAAATTTTAAAAAGCAATTTTGTTTTTTAAATAAAAAAAAATGTGCTGGACCCGGAAATAGAATCTGAGCTGATAGTATATTCTCATATTCAAAATCTATATATATATCATACGTTAGTGTCCGTCTGTCTGTCTGTCACGCTCTATTTATGCAACTTCCCGTTTGAAATTTGAAATGAAATTTTATATGCTTAAAGAGGACCTTTTCGGGATTACAGGAAAATTATTTTTATCCCGAAATTACTATAACTTTTTGAGTTATTAATTCCTAAATTTACGATTTCTCCCATAGGAAATGTATAGAGAAATATTTTAGTATTCATTTCATTT